>JAHZNA010005603.1:0-18428 GCA_027743935.1 Sinodicranocentrus sp. ZH6 | reverse complement strand
GAACTGTTGGGGCATAATGCAAATGAGTGACCCTCTACCTAATGAAGCCGTGGCTAGGCTGAAACGCACTTAGTAAGGTTATTTTGCTACTGATAATTGGAAATCATTAGATTCTAGCACGTTTAATGTGCTATGGCATAAGAGGAGGATGCATAAAATGCACGAAGGATTGTGATTGCGAGATGAAGTAAAGGAAATACGTCCAGCCGGACCCGAGACGCTTCAACACTGTTGCAACTAGCATCTAGCGAAGAAATACAACTTTATGTTAACAGTGCAGTACGAGTACAGTACAGTATGTACGAGTGCAGTATTAACATTAACTTCCGTCTCCAGATAGGTTCTGTTGTGGTATATTGTCCAGCTGCACAGTGGAGCCACGTACATCAAATGATCAGCTCGCAACCAAGCCTGACAGGGTAGATTTACAGCAGAGATTTTTTTCGTAGCAGGATTTTACCTAAAATTAGACTGAATGTTATTGCGGTTGGAACGATATGGAGGCGAATGATAAGTACTTTCTAAATCCAACAAATTTTTATGTTTTCAAGTTTTTATGTTTTTTATAGATATTCTGATACAATAAATGTAGGTAGTTGGAAGAAGATAAAATTCAACGCTTGATCTTTTCGTTATGCATTTTTACTTTATTTCTTAATAAAATCTTGTCTGAAACTTAAAAATAACTAAACACTTTTGGTTGACATTTTTGGTAAAATAGTATTGACAATATCAATATACGAATTTGCACCTATCTTGTAACTAAATTGACATGAATTAAAACTTGAATTTGACTAGATAATTGACAATATTACACTATTTTAGTATTGATAAACATATATGGACATAAGGAATGTATTGTGCTTTATATAATGACATAATTCACATTTATAGTTTAGACGGATTTTTTGGCGTTTACCTTCAGTATTTTTTGTACATATTTTTGGAATTTTATACTCGTGTTATGGAAAACCCTATTTGGAAAGGCTTAGGATTAGAAGTAGTGTGAGTGGAAATATACATACACTTATGTTCGTTACAACAAAAATACATTTTAAAGTTTGACAAAAATCTGTGTGTCAGGTTACATGGAAGTATGTCACTGGGAGTTTACAAACGTCTTGATCCCTAAAAAATGATTGGGGCTATGTGGAAGAGATAATATTTTGAAAGTTAGCAAGTATTATACAAGTTCACAGTCATTTAACAAAACAAAATATTCGTTTAACATTGTTCAGATAAGCGCAAATGTAAAAAGAGAAATGCAATTGTATGTTTAGAAACGATTTGAAAATGATGATGCTTGGTTGCCCCTTGAAATTTACAACTTGGAGCGATCAATTGCATCGCAAGATATCCTGGAGTATCCATATTTGGCACCATTTCCCACCTCTTTAGCACTTTTCAGTAGCCCCAGCGTATATTGGCCTTCTTTCGTGTAGTTTCCTTCTGGTCCTCGATGGGCATATTTTTGGATAAAAGTCATTGTGGCTTCGTCATCCACTGCAGACATAAGCAGTCGACATCCCCAAGCGACCAAAGCAAGTGGCTATGACAGAAAAGTAGAATTTTGTTAATGTTCACATAAAACCCAGGGGTTTTCTAAATACACATAGACATACACCCAGTAAGTTTTAGCATAGTTCTTCTGCACTTTTGTATGCGTCCAGCTTACTACATCATAAAATTTTTAACACAATCCGGAAGCAACTTTTGGGTAACTCTAGATTCATCTTAAATCCTTTCCACTCTCCTCTGCTTACCCTCATGTTTGATAAGTCGCTATAGTACAAAGGTTAGAATCGCTTACGAGTCTAAGTCTCATGTTCAATTCTCGGAGTTGAGAGCGAGAGGGCTGACGATAAGCTTAAGTTCTATTATATAAAATCTGTGTCGTCTTTAGGATATCATGTGAATACAATTGTATAGTTTTTATTGAAACAAGCATTCTACACTCTCATTTTTCCGCGTTGAAATAGAAGCGGACACACAACTGCAACTGAGGGCATGCATACTTGTTAATATTTTGCTATGTATTAAACACCATTCAGCAATTAAAAACTACAGATATTTATTTGATAACATGCTTACCCGTTCAGGAGAAAGGAGCGTGCTCGGGGTGATCACGTGTTTCCCAACACAACCTTTTACAATGATCCTCAGTCTATTGACTTCCGATGGATGTGCACAAGGATGATACAGCATAACAACAGCCCCGTGCTGACATGAAAGAGAGAACAACAAGAATTTAATATACAACCATAAACTTCAATCAAATTGATCTTTTTTCCTCACACGCAAATCCACCATTATACATTAAATATCATCAACAACCGACTTTGTCCACTTCAATCCTTTTCCTTACTTGTACTCTCCAAACACGGAAGTACTTTATTTCGTGTACATCTTTCTCTGACCCTATGTTCCTTTGTCCCTTTAATCAAAAACCGTAACATCATCGGCCTGTGCCAAGGAGATATACCTACCAACTTTTTTTAAACTCTTTTTCTTCAACGTTTCCGATCGGTTAATCTAAACAATGAAATGAGCTGTACGCGTGAATACGTCCTTGATGAAAGTGCTTTAAGGTGTTTCACAAAGTGTGTGAATATTTTACTTGTATTATTATGACATGGATATATTCCTGATATCAGCTCGCGTCAGTCAGCCCACACCACACTGGCCATTCGTAGTTTATTCATTTTATTCACGTGTTGGAATTTAGTTTAAGATCGAGATAAAGATATTTCAACTGGGGAAAAAAAATCAGGTCAAAGTATTTTTGAAAGCTTTCATGACAGTAGGATGGTGTGTAAACTAGATATCACGAGAATGTCCCTGATCTTTTCCATTTTCGTTAAGAAAGGAAATTACACAGAAGAGTGAAAAGAGGCACGATATAAAGTCTAGTCATACTATTTAGAAGACCACAGATGGATAGCTACATGTAATTTGTCTCAAGGTTGGAGCTTTTAGCTTGAAGGATGCCGGAAAATGTACAGGAAACACCAACGAAACATTTTCGTTTTATGTTCAATTTATGGATCCTGATACAAAACTTGTTTTTTAAACCCTTACAAGCATCCCTGGTTGAAGATGAAAACCCGCGCTTTCAGGTTCGTCATCCTTAATTCAACCGCATTAAAACTTATTGAGTTTCGAGGAAGCGTGATGGGAAGCGTTTAGTGAAAAAGTGGAAATCTGATTCTGTTTCCTTTCCCTTACCTCAATGTTATGAAGCCATCTTTCCCTCGGAACGAAACTGTACTCTCCAAACTTTGGCCAAAGTGGGCGGTGGTCTCCACTAAGAAATAGAAAAAATTAGAGACATTAGAATGGAGAAAAGGGATAGTTTACGTTTTCATTAATTTTCCACTCTCTCTGGAATACGAAAACTAATTGCATAGGCATTGAGCGTGGAAGTGCTTTCATCGCCACGCGTCTCTATTTATTTTTGAACTTACTGAGTTGGAATCAAATCCTTGTATGGGATTTTCTGGTCCATGCAGACATGCCCGGGCTGCAAAATGGCAAAAAATTACGTTCACTTTTCGGAGGCTGCATTTTTGGACATATTTTTTATTTATGCATCCATGAAATCCGGTTGTGAATGTTTAACGAGTTTTAAGCTATTCTCGGAGCTTACCACGTAACTTGAGGGTAAGCTTTCACATTGAAGCAACGGCTCCGCATCAAATGTCCTCGGAAATCTCGTCTCCGGGTGGAAACATGTATAGTTGATAGGAGAGAGGTTCCAGTCCAGGGTTAAATTATCCTAGTGGCGTTCATACAGCAAGAAATGAATTGCTCATTATTATAAAATAAGCCTTGCACAGTTGCAGTTGCAACTGGTATGAGTCTAGTTATTTATGTAGATAATGGGAGCAAGCCAAGTTCTGTGATAAATGTGGCAGTCGTGATATTACGAAAGGATATTCTGCTAACTTTACAAGATATGCACAATATCTGTCTTTATTGCCCTTCGAGTAAGCAACTGCGAGTTCTTAAAAGTGTCAACTTGACACTTTTTGCTTGAACTTGACTCAATGATCTTTTGAACTGGAGAAATATTTTCCTTTAAAGATCAAGCCATGCAACAAAAACTGACTTTGTTATTACATCTTCTTGTTTGGACAAAAATGTTTTTACAATACTAGAGTAAAAATCCACGCTTCATTGTCATTACCACAGACTGAAATTTGATACAAAAGCTGCATGAAAATGGAGTACAGGGACAATTCGACTGTTTTTTTTCTCATTTGGGTTGGAATAAAACTATTTCAATCCCTCCTAGTCTGCCTCAAAAGTTGAGTCGTTCATTCAACCTGCAATGCTACCACAAAAATTAATATTTATATGTCTAATGAGCTTAGGACTTTTGAGGAGTACAAGTTGGCTTATTTAAATGGCAATCCTTTGCTTTGCTCAGACAAGTTCCTCGACAAAAGTTCTTTAATTGAAATTTTTCGTTTCGCGGTAAGTAATTTTCCCGGCTAGACACAGGCTGTCGTCCTAAAATAAACCTATCATTTCCAATCTGTTACTATTGAAGGTATTCATGTTGAGTTGAAAGTTGCTGCAAAAATCCTTGGACAATGAGGGATGCTCATGAATAACTAGTAATCACTTCACAGAATTGCCCTAAAAAGTACCATGTATTATAACCTACGCAAAAGGCTTTGAAAGACTAGGTAAGGAACTCACAAGCAAGACTTTGCATAACAAACACTCAGTCTTCAACGAGAACAGTGCTTTCTGATATATTTATTTATGAGCATTCCAGTGGTGATAACCATTTCCCCAAACTCGGTTCGTGGATTTTTCCCAATTTCCCCAAAATTTGTTTTAGCTTGGATTTTTTCATCGTAGTAAGTTTCAATTTCAATAGTAAAATATTCCGATAGTTCGTCAAAAATTGTGCAGATTTCCATCATGTCAAAACTCTCAACCATTTGTTTGTTTAGCAGTAAATCCCATAGTAAATTGGCGGTTGAGAATTTTGACAAGTTGAGAATTCCAATTCTGTATCATTTTTGACGAACTATCGAAATATTTTACATGCACACCATATGGAATATGGCCGCGTGTTTGGAAATGATTATAACCACTGGATTCCTCATCATTAAATACATCAGAAAGCACGGGTCTTGTTGAAAACTGAGTGTTTTTTATGTAAAGTCTGTATTGACGTACAAGCAAATTTAGAGAAAGCAGGGGTGCCGAAATTTGAAGCATTAATGCTTTAAAGGCAAACAGATGGTGGATGGAGGAGCAAGGCAAATAAATGGGACCTCCCTGTGGGGTTTCTAGTTGATGAAAATATTTTTCCCGCATCAAAAGTCTTAATCTTGTGCTCTCCGTGTATCTTCTTCCACCATTTATAAAACTGCTTTTGAAACTAATCTGTACCACTTTCCTTTCATTAAATAGCACGTGGAAGCCCAAGCTGGGAAAGTAATTTTGGGCGTCAGAGCCGAAAAACGACATAATACCTTCTGGCGGATAACGAAATAAAATGTAAAATATTATGGCTGAATATGAAACTCGAAAATTATGCCTAATACTTGTCATTAAGTTTTGAGAGGAAGGTCTATCAAAAATTCGAAACTATATGGAAGCGTTAAAAGTTACAAGGTCGCATTTGCATCGATATTTATTTTTTCTAACTACATTTTTACATGTTTAACTTTTGTCACACTTTTTAATTCGTAGCGCATTTGAGCTTTCCAAATAATACAAGTCGTTGGAGAAGAGTCCTGCTTCCGTTCCTAGCCAACACGTCACTCAAGTGCACTTGTTTTAATAATTCATAAAATTCAGCTGCATTCAACAAGAAGAAATATGCAAGTAGTACGCAATAGTAGCACTACCAGTATTCATGTAAATTGAACATCATTTTTCAGAATACTCAGTCCGCTACAACATCAGTTTCTAATTATTTTGCTGACTAAAATATTGCAAAAATTATCCGTTAAAAACTAAAGAGCTAGACTTATCAGCCCAAAAATTGCACGCCATATGTGCCAAAAAGAAATGGTACAGTTAGTTCTTTCTTTGACAAACTATTAGGTATGCCCTGGGGTTTCGTCGTGGAATCGGCAAGGAAATAAAATCCAGCATCCAACTTGCACACAAATGATTTCACATCAAATGAACTTACGTATCGAGTAAGGAAAATGGATAATTGTAAGGAAAACGAATGCTGTTATTACCTTGCCATTATCACACAAATTGTTCGCTTGCCCCATTAGAACTCGATTGTGATTGTCTAAATTAAGACTAGGCGTAGGCGACTTTCTGTTCAGATTTGAGAGCCATCTATTCACCGCTGGGGCTGAAGAATCGCTGTTAGCACTGAAAAGATTAAACATCAAATGCGAATTTTCAATAAGCCACACATGAACATAAATTAATTTATTTTTGTTTTTCTCCGAGACTTATTCGTTGTCATCGTAAAAGCTAAAAGGAGGATTCCGCCTCCCTCCCTGTACATGACCGTTTGTACCAACTGGAATTTATTCAACTTTAGGAAAACATTTTTCACTGTTCGTAATCTAAACCTCCCAATGCGACTTGTCATAAGCCTGAATTAGAGTGAGGGCAGTGAGACTAGTTATTTTCAAAAACAAGAATGAACAGAATGAGCATATGTGTGCATGTACTTCCTAAAAACTTTGAATTAGAATTAGACCGTACACACCTAAGAACACGTGGGCAGAAAATGATTCAATAAGTCAATGACAGAATGTTATGACTATGAAGTGACTAACCCGAGGCTTTCTATCAACTTGAGTCGGAATACCAGAGAAAGGTTAAGATACGGTAAACTTCATTGATTAAAATAGCAGGTTTCTCTGCAACAAACAAAAACTATAATGGGTTGTAGGTTGATGACCCAGATTAATCCTGGGACTAATCCTTCTTTATAAATAAGATCTCGGGAACCCTATCTGGCCAATAATGCGAATGCGAGACCTCAGGAGTAAACAAATTTAGCAAATTCATTTTGCGTCTTTGTTCAGCCACACAGCGAATTCACATAATTGTCACATAACTCATCAACTGATTTATAGTAAAGGTATGTTTGACTTGACATTTTGAGATTCGATAGGGAAAAAGTATGTATCTTTATAGATGGTGCAATAAACTATTCATATTCATCTGACACTGACAATGGGCTAAATATTTATTTATGTCATTTTGAGCTTGAACAAACGCACAATCTACCAGTAGCTACTACAACATGTACTATGTATGTACATGTACTCATGTACCATGAGTAGCTAAATGATTTTCCATCCCGTCAAACAACTGTCATACTTCCACAAAATTCTAAGCCTCCTAATAAGAATAAATAAGTTTCCCAACAACTTGAGCAGAGACATGAAAACTGAAAACCAAGAAAGCAGATAGAGAGAGACAGTTTAGCTGGTATAGCCCATCCTACTCATCACCATCATTTCATGAGAGAATTGATAATGATGAAGTAATACTACACCATTCATTCGTGAAGTAAGAAGTTCTCCTCAATTACAATTTGTCAATGGGAGCACAAACTATTCACATGGGATTGATGATGTGCTTGTTGCTTGTCGAATAGCTCCAGTCAGCTATAAAATGAAAGCACTGATCATGTACGTATGGCATATTATGTCATTTATGTCTATGTCATATACCTATACTAATACTACCTACCATTATATGAGACTTGAGTCTTGAGACATTTGGTTTCGGTCTTCCACTCTTAAATCATATCCAAAAGAATTTGATGAATACAAGCATGCCAATTAGTGTATCTAGACTATGTCTCTTCTTCAAAAGACTTTTGAAAAGAGGAGAAATAATACATGGGAGATAAAGTCAAAGTACAAAGTTGACAATTGACAAGTACATAGATATAGGTAGGTTTAAGTTTGTGGAAATGTACATCTTCTGCGTATTTAAGTTGTAAGGGGTAATTTAATTAGTTCATTGGAATATGTGATTACGCTGACAGATATCTCCAACAATCTATCACATTAATTCCAGTCATGCCTCATATTAAGGAAAGATGTGCAAAATTGGTTTCAGGTTTCATTATATATATGCTGGAAGAATAATGCATATGAATGATTCAGAACCACAAGCTTTTATTCAGATTTTGTGAAAATATAGTTCTTCCCGAGCAAATACAACTAAATGAATTCAACAAAAGGGAAAAGGGACAATAGCTGAGGATATTTCTGTATCACAATAATATTCATGCATGTAGCATACTAGAGTGAAGTGTGTGTAGGCAGAAGACTTTAGTATTTCTTAGAATGTGTGACGAAAGGATAAATAGAAGAATCACGTTGAAATGGAGTTTATATTGTAATGGCAATCTATGACGGGACGCCAAATTGCAAAACAAAGACCGTGAAGCATAAACTTTGACTAATGATTTGTTTTTATAAGAATCCTTAGACTAATCTACTTATGACAATAATTGAAGGCTCATTTTTAGCAGCTTACTTTCCAGCGATTGACATAAGCCATTATGTACAGTTATAGTTTGACGTCGGGTTTGACGCAAAGCCACGCTTGTTAAAGTATGAGAAAGCGATCACATGCTTATTGTACAAATGCGAGATTGATAAACTTTTTTTTATTGTTTCAGTGGCTTTGTTCGAAGAATCTAACCGCACACGACATTCATTTAAAGTTTAGATGAATAATTAGTATTCCCACACTCAAAACTTTTGCTCTTGTGTTCGAAACCAAGGCTTTGTAACATCATTATATTCTCTCAGAGCGTGCAGCTTATTGGCAAAGAAATTTCCAGCAGAAAATCCTTCTCTCATCCCTTTCCTTTGTTGCTTGCATGCATTGTATTTTACAATGATATACAAATTATCTCGAATATCCAATTTGATTCGCTCTAATGAAATCTCATCGAAAAACTACCTCATCTCATTTTAGAAAATTTTCTAGCTAGTAGAATAAATTAGATTCTTACGGTAAATAAGTCTGCTCAGGTGTTGTTCCAGCATCAGCATAATTACGCCTACGGTTTTTCACCACGCTTCTAGAATTTCGAAGGTCTGCAGAAGGTCCAGATATAACTCTATTTCCGCCTGTGACGCCATAATTTTCAGATAAGTCATAATATCGTCCTGCAACAGGTCCAGAATTCACAGGATAACTTCTTCTCCCTCTTCCATCCACAAAATAACCGGTTTGATATTGATACGCTAAATTTGGCAGAATCACCGCCGCCAGAACCACCAGCACACGGTAAATCACAGGGATTCGTTTCACAGACATCATTTTTTTCTTCACAAGTATATCATCCGTCCGCAACCCAGCACCTTCAACAACTGACAAGACTAGCACTCTAACACGTACACTTAAATTTGCATAGTTATATACCGACCATCCAACACACAACCGACGCTGATCTGTGTGATCTCACTCTGTGATCTGAGCTCATCTGACGACCAGGACAATAATGTCACGATCATGTGAACTTTGCTACGGTCAGCTTGCTGTTTACGCAATTTATGAGGGGAAAGGCCATTAAAGTCTTAATGTTCAAAAATTCTTTGACAGATTACAAATAACCAACTACACAAAGTTTTAACAAGCACCCGTGCAAAATCTTATCTGTATTTCTCACACAGCAGATTTAATCCGACCGTGACCATGTCGTAAAAAAAATTTTGCTCGATCGCATTCCGTTTTGTAGGATTAAAATCAACCTTTCATGACTCGCATATTTTGACTTTTTACACAATCAGTTTTTACCACTTGAATATAAAATATCACCAGTACACAATCCACTACTACGTCTTACTCTTGTAATACTCAAAACTTTCTAACCAGGTGGTTGTCTCTTTTCAAATTTTTCAAACTGTGCCACCCCAAATGACGTTTTTTGACATTTGAAGAAAGTAGTGATAAAAGTGTTGGGACGATCGTGTGAGTGGCATAAATAAAGTAAATATCTGTATGATCTTATTATACTATACAGCATTTGAAAACATCTGTTGACTTAAAGGCATCCTTCTATTGTACGAACGACACTCCTCTGGTCATCATTATCTTATCTGCTCCTAGCTCACCAAACAATACGTGCTACTACAATGGGATTTTGCCATACCGTCTCATGTGCTTATGCACATCGTCTTATGGTGGTCGTTTTCTTCATAAGACAACAAATGCATAAGCGAGTCTCTAGTCTCTACCCATCCATCTATAAGCCTGTTTGTGGAAACTTGTGCGAAAGGGGCAATATAGTAGGGCTTGCGTAACCAAGATGTTTTTTTTTGAACTTTTCATATGTATATGATGAAGTAGGTGCAATAGAGTGTGAAAATGGGATACCGTGCTATACTTTTGCGTTGTACACAATTTAAGATGAAGAGGAGTATAGGAGAAGCATTTACAACAAAAAAGTCCACTTTTCTCAATAAAACATGGGTGCTCATATAGAATTTGCTTTCGCTAAATAGATGTGTTTGTGGAAGAGTAGCTTTTTGTTAATAGTTGTACGATGAACATGCTCTCACGGCTTATCTAGCTGACTGATGGATTATATATGTATCCACTAGGCTGTTGTTATATACCGCGTGGATAATAATTTTATTTTATGGGAGAAAGGAATACAAACAACTCTTGATTTAGCTGTATCATATGATTCATGATCCTGTGTTGAGTGTGGAAAAAGGAACAATGCTAATCCACAAGTTGTTGTAAAATTCGGATTTCCTTGTTAGTCCTTTGTTTTTTGGGCGTCCTCCGCCGACATATTTCACTAGGTATTCCAACTTTCCAACACTGAGAATGTGGAATGAGACTACGTGCGAAAAATCATGTTATCAAGTTTTGTGCCTTGGTCATAGTAGTGACTATATATCATTATCATTATGTGTGTGTCATCATGATTTCATGTCTTGGTGATGTATGATACACATTTTTTGTGGAGACAAGAGGAGATGAGCACGGAGGTGATGGAGAAATATCAAAGTGTGCAGAGATGTAGAAGGTTGGTGGGTGTTGAATTGCACTAATGAAGGCTGGAATTTTCTGGTTTCACTTGTGTGATTTTCTTGTGAAAAGCTAATCCATGAGAAATGAAACTAATCAATGATCAAAGAACATATCATTAGAGTGATGATCTTAAAGATACTCTCATGCATGATGTCATGTTTATATTTAATTTTATCGTTTTTGAACTCTTTGACATTCATTGACATGCATGCAAGTATACAATTATGTTTATTCAAATTGAGATGATGAAACCTCAAGCACGGGTAAGAGGTTATTTGTAAAATTGTAAATGAGCTCTTTCAATGCAAAAACATGTTTCTCTTTGATCTGGAAGTTTCTAACGGAAGTGAATTAGAATTCAGAGAAATGATAGAACATCCGTATGTACTTCTTTGCAATTGGTGGTTGCATAATTTACTTTTGTTGATATTGAATGGACTTAACTTGATTTGAAATACGGACTGAATCCAGGCTGAAATGTACAAATAAATGTTGAATATACACCATGCTCCCCAAAGCTGACTATTCTTTGAACATTGTATTTGAATGATACAACCAAAAATAAATAACAACTGTCACTTTTGAGAATTGCTCTGGATTTCAAATAAGATTGAATATGCATAGGTTTATTTATATGTGAAAAAATCTGATCCGTTGTAAGATCACATATCATCCTCAAAGAATGAGAAAAATGACATTTGTAGATCAAGCACGTCATTACTTGGCTACGTACCCATTTATCGTTTTCTCTCATCATAAGCACGCATCACTCCAAAATGTACTCCAAAATATGATCTTCAAGCAAAGCCTATACAGCGAAGATTATGGCTTATGGCTCATATGCAAATAATCTATTACGCTATCATCCCATCATCTCGTGGAAACTTGACAATGCACTACACTCTCATTGCATTCATGCATCCATATATATAATCCCTGTTTGTGGTTGATCACAGGACAGGGGGTAAATGCATTTCCTCTTTCGATTTGAATAGCCAAAGAGATTCCATGACATTAGGTTGCCCTACTTTAGGCTTTTCTCGAGTGATTGATTTTTCAAATGATTGATTAAACCTTGAAAACTCTAGTACACTCGTGGGGATAGTATCCACGACATACTTTACAAATCCGGTTGAATCTCAGGATTCGATATTTCATTCCCATTTAGAGCAACTTAAGAAAGACTCGAGAAATCCCTGGATGGGGATATCCGGATATTCCACTCAAATGCTTGCTACACATGACTACACACATGTTGGATTCTCCTGAGACTTAAATTAAAAAAGGAGTGATATTATTGCTACACATGCCATTATTAACCATTGTGGTGATCCCCTGATTAAATCTTGTTAGAGTATGAGAGAGGTAAACAACCAGCTAGATTCAGAGAAAGTAATTCATTACGTTAATTAGGTTGTCGAGCAAGGGCAACGTTGTGGGAAAGTGTGGAAGCCAAGGCTGTTGTTACAGCTAATATATAACTACATGCCTTTACTAGTTCTGCATTTTTTCTAAGGTCGTCATCCCTAGTAAGATAATTTCTAAAAAAACCTATTTAAAATCTCCTTTGAAAAAAGTGAGAAGTAGGAAGTAGGTCTTTGGTGGATATCATATGGACAATATATTTTAAGGGAAATAAATATGAGCACTTTTCTTTAAGCTGGTAAATCTATGCGCATCATTTTCTGCGAAGAAGATGTCAATCATTTTCCCCTCATCATCTTTTGTTGTCGTATTTATTGTGGGAAGAGTTCTATAGACTAGTTTTTTTTTTCACCCTGGCTTTGAAACACTTTTCGAGAACAGGCATTCTTGAGTACAAGAATATCTACTTGATATTTGTTATTATCATGTAACGAGAAACTTGCATGTTCGCATAGTTAACATTTTCAGACATGTGGATACATACTTGGATCGAAAAGAGGGAGAAATAGAAGCCGTACATACTCCTCGGAGAGTGCTGATCATTCCTATTCTTCTATAAATATGCGTGTGATACATGTCATAAGTCATAGGACGAAATGGAAGGATATAGTTGCTTGTGACCCCAAAACAACTCGATTCCCTAACCATTTTCCCAAAGAGCCACCTAACATTCACGGATAACCGGAGATGATATTGATGAACACAAAAATATTGCTTGGTCCTTGACACATTATTTTTTATATAGGGCTACAATGATAATGTAGAGTGGGGACGGGATGCTGGAAAATGTTGATTTGGAGAAAGCTCTTCACTCGAACGAAAGGAAAAAAAGAAAAGTTTATACTTTCTGGAGGAAAAACACTTCGCAAATGTACGTCTTACTTTTTTTACCAGGCTGAAAATATTTGAAATGAAAAAAAGGAATGAGTATGAGAGGAAGGAAGCAGCTATGACTTGTTATGCTATAACATGTACAATATTTGTTTTTTAATACTACTCGAGTCATAAAATTTATTAACTATAAATTTGCAAAAAGATGAATCAGGCAAACATGCAATTTGAATCCATATCTAAACAAATCGCCAAAAAATGAATAACCAATAATACCCCTGATATGGCGAAAAGAAATGGGGAAAGTAATAAAGGGGCTCGATACTAAACTATAAATCATCATAACTGCAATAAGATTCAAGGTTATACATCGAGATTGGCTTGAAAGCTTGACTCCTTATTAGACTCATCATACATTTTTTTCATGGCCATGAAAAGGGTAATGACGGAATATTTGCATGGACATGAGCATCGAACAAGCAGCCAGTCCACGTAAAGCAGGACAGATCCTTCATAGAAAACCATCCAAAGTAGTGTGACAGTAACAATGGCATAATAATTACAAAAGAGGAATCCTGCAAGGAGACAATTCAGTTGTAAAACGTAAAGCACTGTGAAAGTTTTCAAAATGGATGCAAGGGTAGCAACAGAAACCTATACAAAGTTTTAGAACGATAATATTATAAACATTTGTATGGATATACAATAATGTTTCAATTTGAGGCGAGGATAAAACTGAATGAGGTGAAATTTTTTACTTGGCTAATGCTGGAAAATATGCTACAGCCCACACAAACAAATCCAACCGATAAAGGGGTCATAAGGAGAGCAAAAGACAAATAGAGTTGTTCTAGAAGAGACACAATAATCACAGAAAAATAGAACCCATACAAAATAATCAAACCAAGTATCATCTTCAAAATGATTCAAATTGATTAAAAAGTTACCGTCGATGTCGAGCAAGTAATGTTTTGCTTCTGCAGGGTAAATTTCTTTGCACACGAAATATCCAACTATTGCCACGGCTGAAAGTAATTTGATGAACTGGAGAGGCTTTAATAAAATATGGGTGCAATGAACTACATGAAATTTTATGCCATTCTTCAAAAATGGGAAGTTGAGGCGTAAACTTTAATTGTATTTGATCATATTGAATTCTCTACTTACCGCTATAGCCATCATAATGTAGACCGCTGTTTTCCCGTGAACGATTTCCTTTTTAATATTGATTGATGAGGATGGTGACTTTCGTTGTTCAGGAACTGGAGATTCAGAGGATTCGTCTCCCTCTGGACGACTGTTCCCCATGGGTATATCATGAAGCTCGAGTATTATTGGATTGTCGGATACGATGTCGACATTGTCCCCCATCTCTTCCAGATTTTTAACACAGATATGTAAGAAGATTGTTGAGAAATTGGATAATATTTTTTTGTTGAATAATAATTTTTACCGATGTTTAAACAGCCGCCCTGGATGATTTTTTTCTCGGCAAGAAACCTTTTTGTGGTTTTATGTAGATTAGTAATTCCTTCTCTCTAATATTCACAACGATGCTTGAAGAATATGATAGAAAAATTGTGCACTGAGGGACGAAAATGATATAATATTTATTGTGAGTAGTGAGACCCACTTGCAAAACGACACGTAGCTCAATAATTTCCGAGAATATTATATGAAACAATTGAAGCAGTTGAGTGGAAGCTAATTTCCATTAGCAGCAAGAAGCAATTCTAAGCTAAGTGGAGCGTAAAAATGCAAACGTTATTCAAACATACTTGTACTTACGTCAACACAGATAGCAGCACTACATGATGTGAAATGTAATAAAAACCAGTGACAAATGAAATCCGAGCTGAGCATTTACTGATGCAGTGGAATGTGGCTAATGAAAAATTACTTATTTTTCCTATTATTGAGATATGAACACAGAACATTCATGCCAGTGGAATTTGATGTAATCACATCCTAGGCAAATATTTGCACAGCTTTAACTTCAAGCCAATCTTAATATTTTACATAATGAAAAGAAAAATAGCGTCGTCATTCCAGCGAAGCTTGAAAGAATATAATTGACATTTGATGCACATTATTAACGGGACCAAACACCTCTTACAAGCAAAGACCATGAGAGAATTCACTCGGCGACAAAGTATCCCTTTAGCGATAGGAGACGATCAGATTACCTAGCTTAGTGTAACTGTCGGAAGTAGGCTTCCAATAGTAGTTTTTCTCTTTGATTAAATGACACTCTAAGAATATTTTATTTCAGAGGAAAATCAATCAAAAAACTAGAGCAAGCATGACGGTGAGATTTTAAACGAGGGAAATATTGATTGACAATGAGTGTAAACTAACAATAAGATGTGTGTCAATTTGAAAGTTGGATGTTTGTTGAAAATGCTTATACCTTTGTATTTTAAAATTATGGCAGTTCGCTAGAAAAAGAGGGTTTAGAGAGAGAAACATAAAAGCAAAATAATATGATACATCATTCCGAGGGAGAATCGTCGTATGAAATTGTGTAAATGCCACTCTCGCAAATCTAAGAGGATAATGGACTTTCGTAGTTTATTGTTTGGATTTCATATTATTCGCACTCTAAAACATAAACCGTTCTATTCTCTACAAAGAATTGCGCATAAATGAATAAAAGTTTTGATCATTCCTCCTGCATTTGTAAAATGTTTACCCATAAACTACCACAATGTACAACGAACATTGAATGATGTGATTTATATGGCTGCAAGTTTATTCGATCTGCAGGAATCTATTTTTAGAATTTTTGTACACGTAATAAGTTGACACAGCATTTTATTCAGCAAATTTGAATTGAAGGGTTTTTCAATCAATCACATGACTTGAGCCTTTCTTTGATGGAAGATGGAGAATTTCAAGAGAAAGATCTCCAGTCCACCAAACCACCCCTTTAGACATGGTTCTTCCAAGTCCTAGCTTTTTCGCTCAGGTTACGAAACTAAAAACTTAACACTCTCGTCATACCCATCAATTCCAGGTTCTAAATTAAGTTTCTTTTATGACTTATCATCACATATTTCCAGAGAAATGTCTTGATAACAATAATTTAAAAATCCTCGTTTCGGAGGTAACATTTTTCCACCTCCACATTCAACCTTATCTTATCTACAATATGAATCATTCGTTTTCCGAGAAATAAGCACAATATAGGATAATTGGTCGCGAAATACGTATATTCATTTCATGGAAAACGGCTTGTTTATATAAATATTAATTGCCTGATTAGGAATTGAAGCTGCTTACAAAAAAATCTGAATTCTGCTCAACATCTATAGTAAGGCAAATTAATGGTGAGGCATATTCACAAGTGGCGACAAGCTTAATTAAGCAAAAGAAAGCCCAATTCAGGACGGAATTCAAGAACACTTGACCTTTTTTCTTTTTTATACGGAGTTTTCTATGGATATGTCTGGCTCTGTTTCCCGATAAAAACCTGTCAACGTTTCCAATGCTTGACTGACACTGAACTGGAAAGCAACTTAAAAAGGATATTTCAATGTGGTTTTGGGTGAGTCTATGGGGAGTCGTTTTCATTAGAATTGAACCTTAGTTAAGATCGTTAAATATATTGTGGAGAAACGAGGGCAAAGGCATAAATACCTATGAAACCCACACACAAAATCAACGGGATTATTAAGGTGCTTCAACTTTCCCTTGTAGAACAAAAGGTGTGTAAATAACCTGCACGCTCATCTTCTATATTATATTTTATTCTACAATTCCATCCAACACAGGCTAAAATCCTGTAAATGGAATGGGATCGGGGTATTTTGCGTAAATACTCGCAATGGCTTTAGTTCGGAAACAAGCAAGCCGCAGAGAATACTGCATTGGAATTTGGAATGTGAATGAAAATTAAGCGACTCCATAATCGTCTTAGTTTTTATAACAAAGGAAAGCAGGAGAGGGGCAAAGTTAACTAACGGCAAAACAGTTGACAGGGTAAAAATAGAATTTAACCATCAAGTCGCTAAAAGTGTGAAAGGGGTTTGTGCTCCCGCTTACAAAACTTTTTGTAACTCTTTAACTATCACATCACATTTTATTACGACCCCCTTGGAAGACATCCATGACAATGTTGAGATGTTTGTGGTGTAGAAGAGCTGAGTCCGTTTTATTGTTGTACGAGGGGATTATCCCAATGATTTGACTAATTTTACTGAGCTCTCATTTTAACATGGGGTCCAACATTATACATTCATCTAGCACTGAAGAATTATTATTACGCAGATGAAATCATTTCATCTAGTATTGATTTGGCCATCATTTTCTCTGTCTGTCCGTCTGTCAACACGATTCCGTCGACAAATTTTACCAAATTTAATACATATGTACATTGGGTCAAGACCTATCCTGGGATATATTTTGGGCCAAATAGGCCGGGGGTCGGGGGAAGGGAAATTTTGTTTTTCTTATGACATTTTATGTTAAAATTTAGCATAATGATTCCGGTTGGACTACCGAGGTTGGGGTATGCGGCAGCTACCGTATTTTCTTACCTGCGACGTCCGCACTCAGCTGCCGCAATTTTGTGCGGCAGGTAACGCTATTTCGCCAATTTAGCAGGTGCGACATGTACCATAATTCGACTCAATTAATGAACAACTATGCAAAATTAAGTGGTCCTTCCTCTGTTGTATTTAGCTTTATAAAGATGTGATTCGTTTACTTCAACTACGAAAGTTTCTCCTCCGAGTGGCTCAAACTCGTGCCATGCAGCGATGTACATGACGATTCGGAATCTTCGGTACCAACGGATAGCGTTTTGGATTTTGAATTTACACGTTGAATCTGCATGAGTGACAGACACATCTTGAAAGAAATGTACGAGAAGTAGGAGGACTTTGTGCGGACGTATTCGCTGGCTATCAAACAGGGTTTTGATAGAAGGATTAATTATCACACACCGATGTGCGTTATCCCCGCCCTTGCATGTCAGGCGATAACCAGAATGACGAGTGGCATCTGCTTTAATCTTCATGTGTAGCCCACAAATAGCATCACCAGAATGGCCAGAAAAAGTGCAGAACACTGGGGTATCTTCCTTTGGTAAAGTTTCCATAAGTTTAAACTAGTCATTCACGAATAATCAAAAAGGCTGCAAATTAGACGTTAAATTTATT
>JAHZNA010005602.1:0-10090 GCA_027743935.1 Sinodicranocentrus sp. ZH6 | reverse complement strand
TGGTGAATTAAACTGTGGCATGAAATATGCAAAGATAGACGAATCCATACTTCCTCTGGAATCTGTCTGGTATGGACTTAAAAACGAAGACTATTCTCCAATCTCGCCATATGGTAAATTGAAGATGAATATTTTTTTCAAATAAACTAGAGTATTTGCTTAGTGATAGTATTTCACCTTCTGTTTTTAAGCTCCATTTATCTGGCTTCAAACTGATAACGAAAATTACGCTCTTGCTTATCAATGTTCTTTCATTGAATTGGCTGGATATCAGGTGAAGTTAGAAATGATGCTGGTGTATACTCGTCAGCCAAGATTTGACAATGAGGAAGTTTTGAATGTGCTTCATGCTGTAATTAAAAATCAGGGATTTACCATGGACTCGGTTATCCCTGTTGATAACACAGTATGCTAAAAATTAATGGAATATTTTTAAAAATAACAAAGTCCCCTGATCTAATAAAAGTGCCCAGCTGAAAACTTTCATTAAAATCTGTATATATTTGTAGCTAATGTATTTTGGCAAGTTTAATAAAATATTCGTGCGATCCAAATATATATTGGCTTTAGTCTCTCACAAGTGAGTTCATGTTTAATCAGTGATAGCATTATCCTGGCTATTGACTTTTTGAATTCATAGTTAAAGAACAACATGTGAAGTTTTTAGTTTTTCATATTAAATTTATACCTCTCAAAAGCCAAAAATGTCAAATATTACACAACATGTGAAGTAATTTGTAATTTCAAAAAAGCCTTCCTTTCATGCCAGTGACGTATGTAGGCTATACCAGAAACTCAATTTAAATAAGATCACATTCCCAGTCCGTGAGCTTATGCAATCGTCACACAAGAAAACACTTACAAATTTGTGCAATGCAATATTGATCCACTCCACGAGTCTGGATGATGGGTTGCTAAATAATCACCAATTAAAATCAATCAAGGCAATCTTCACCACTTCAGAGCTGATGTGATGAGTTTACTGCTTCATGGAGGTAGTGTGCATTTGCACACAGAAAATGCATCTCTTCTCTGCACGCACATCCTGATCCTCATGCATTTTGACCATATGCAAAAAACCTCATCTGCTTGGAAAATACTTTTCTGTCACACAAATACCCTCATTATGGTGAGGTGGCATATGGGATTGTGATTGTGTACATAGTACATGAGCACATTTAAATAAGTGCAATTTTAAACACATCCCCTTACACTTACGAGTACGAGTACATAAAGTATAATATAAATATAATAATCCCACTCTTCCTATCTGAATCATGTATGCACAACTAGGCAACATGCACCCATAAATATATTATTATACAAGAAATGTTTTTTCCAAGAGTACGCTTACCACACTGGTAAAATAAACTAATAAGAAAGCCAAGCTGCATTCCCATCCTTGTAAGCTTGTAACTATTATTGCACTCATTTCCACCAAGCATATAATATATATCGAATTGGCAAATATAATCATACACGAGGTAGTGCAAAATATACGATCTGAGATCACGCATAAGCTCAAAGAGAGAAAAATCCTTATCGGGACATTTTTATGTCATTTTTTTTAGGTTGGGTTTGTCTTCAAGTAAGCTTGTCAACAAGTCTGGATGATGCTGTGTTGTACGACGACCAATACCAATTAAATTTACTGACAAATAATAGTGATGCAGTAACACGCTTGTGAATATAATAAAAGTGGTCAAGTGTCGAATTTACAGAAGTGACATGAAGAGTGAAGAGAATCTGGAAAACAATATACATTAGTTAACAATGAAAGAATCAAAGGTCAAGATTTCTCTTGACTTAATAATATTACTATGTATTGGGATAATTGGATACAACCCCATTTTCATTGGAACTGCAAATGGTGTAAGTTTCTGAATTCGTTTTGGTTCAAACGTGTGTTAAATATTGGCTATTTATTATTCTTATAAAATATCATCTCCAGACTACTATACCCATCCACAGGGACCATGTTGGAGTCTGGTTTAATCACTCTGACTGCTACCATGGTCCTCATCAAGACAACTACTGTTCGAAAAAAGAACTATCAACAATGCTCACAGTGATATCCTCCAAGTTTCGAACAATCCTTATCGACAGTAGCTCCTTATTGCCAAGTTTTTCATACTCCCACAATGGCCACAATGGAACCACAATACCTCACAGTGCTGCCTACTGGACGGCAGGGATTGTCGCCGAGCAAAATATAGCCAGAGGACCGGGTCCACCGTTTACCGAAGTGATTGTGTCTTTCCGCCATACTTACCTAGAATACAGTTTAAAACTGGCAGTAAACATAATTTCCGCTTATGCCAATCAAATTTATCCCGGAACCGTGTCCACCATTTTACTCCTTGGTGGTCCAAATGGTTTTATTGGGATGGACAAAAACGGAAACCGTAATCACGTTTATCCTTCTGAAGATGTTTTGAAATCTTTAAAAGAAGCAAAAGCATATCTGGAGGGAGAACACGCTAGCTATAATTATCGACTAGGGGTCACCATTCATATGCACGAGTGCTTGGATACCCTGGAGTTGGAGCAAAATAAAACGCTGGTACATGATCTCCTAAATTATGTCGATACTGTGTTTGTCCTTATCGGAGGAAAATTCCAGTCCCTGGATAATGAAGCCTTCGCACATTTACACTTTCTCGGCATTTTCTACGAGTGTGAGAGAAACTTACATAAAATTAAAAATGTGACGGTGGTTCCTTTTATTGTTCCTATCGACGAAAGGCACTCTTCTCTTGACGATCTTTTGCGCATTTGGGGAAGGATGAGTGAATGGGCAGAAGAGAATAACAGGAGTGTTGTAATGTATGAAGCAGTTGATGACTACAAATTTGTTAGTAATGATGTCATCATGGGAGCGATGGGATGGTGGAGGGTGGAAACTGATCCGAAAGGGGGACCTCTGACGGAAGCTTCTATGGTAGAAAAAATACACGGTGAGAATATTTCTATTAAGCTGATGTGATAAAAAAAAGAAATTGGACAAATTTGTAAATTTCAGATTTAAATGCCATATATGAGGATACCGTCTGCGGGGATCATTTAACGGTCAATTTCGAACTAGGAAACGAATCATTACAATATGAAGAGCTAACGGAGCTGGTGACACTAGTTTCTACAAGATTTACTTCCATCATGGTGCATCACGGAGAACCTTTAGAGACACGTTAGAACACTCATAATTTTGAATAGTTTCATTTTTCATCGCTGACTTGATGTTATCTCCATTCTCTAGTTCCCCCTAAGCCAAACTCTACTGGAATTTTGATTCCGAGAATCGCTGCAGAGCTAAATAGAAATCGAAGCAGTTCCGTCCTCCACGTCACGGTCACGGTTGGATTTTGTGACATCTGGGACAGCCCCACTTTGTCAAGTTTTGATGTCGCCAAATACATGGCTGATGAGGCGAATGAGATTTATCCAGGAACAGTGTCTACTTTAATGTTTACTACGTCTCCAAACTGGAATGATGGGATTTATCTAAATTGGTCTCTTCCAATTTTGAATATCGCAAAATCAAGGATTTCAAAAAGGACAAACAAGTTTTCATACTCGCTTGGGATTTTCTTGGGGGTTGGAAATTGTGGAGGTTTTCGGGAAAATTTGCATCAAGGATTTATTGAAGAGGTGCTCCCATACATTGACGTGGTAGCAATATACACTAAATATAACGACTATATCCATCGATCCTCTCCAGACCATGTACTTCCTGGAGTGAAGGTAGAGTTTGGTGACTGTGAGGAGAAGATCAAACATGCAAAACCAGGGATTCGAGTTGTGCCTGCAATCGACGGGAATGATAGTTCTGGTCATCCTTCAGTCTCAGAAGAGGGAGTGTTAAACTTCTGGAATCAAGACTACTGGAGTCAAGCTAGTCGTTGGGCGAGAGAAAGAGGAGATGAGGTTATTGTATTTGATGCTTTTGATGTTCCGAACTTAAACAGAAGTACGGGATGGTGGAGTTTGGAGAAAAACGAGGGTGAAAAAGAAGCTCTTCTTAGAAGATCAGATTTGAAGGAAAAGTTTCCCTGGATTTGGAATTGCTCGAGAACAAGAGAAGGATTGGAGTTGGCAAAGGAAAAAAATATGAATTGGAGCCAAGGGTTATTTTATGGGATTGGAATTCTATGTGCAGTGGTTATTATCACAGGAGGGGTTTTTGTTGGGAGAAAAATGTTAACAAGGTCATGGACTAATGGTCGGTATCATTTTAGTCGACTTACACGAACTTCCATGACGTCGGCAGCTAAAGATTCTCCTACCGTTATATTCCGGAAATGATTTAATTAAGGATGAAGGAAGTCAAACATTAATTAGTTTTGAAGCATGCTTTCACTTGGAAGTAAAAAAAACACTAAAAATAGTCAACATATACCCCAAGTACACTTTCAAAGCTAGCATAAGTGAGGACTCTATTGATTGAAGTAAATAATACAAAACGGGCTCTGTTTTAATTTTAATTTTAATCAAAATAATGTTTAATTGTAAGGAAATGTAGAAATAAAACCACTGAGGATCATATAACTGTATGAGTAAATTGAGTTTTCCCCAGTGACAAACATTTTATTTGGAAATTTTCGCCAGCGAAGATACTCTACAGAAATGAATGTTGCATGTTTTTCATCATCATTGAACAACTTTATTTCATTCTAGCATCCCAATAAAATAAAAAATGCATTATTCATATATTTCCCTCCATATGTCATGCTTGTGAGCTCACAATACTTAAAAGCCATAAAAGTTTCATTCATAATTATTCCAAAACACATTTCAAGACCCAAGCCAGGAACTATATTGCAAGAGGTTGAATTAACTAAACCTTAAATATATCCTTGACAAGTCCAATTAAATGCTGAGATATGACTGTCATGACGGAGTGACGGAGAAACGGACGGGGTTCCGTTTGGTAGCAATCCATATAGCTATAGCGTATGAAGTACGCAAGCTACATAAATGTAATGTTTAAGTACCGTTTCTATTTTCTCCGTCTCATCCTTATTTTTTACTGGTTTTACTAATCTGAACATCATTAACCCTCTGTTTGTAAACCTTGCCCACTGCATTTTTAATCCAAGTTGGAATTTGGATTGAGACACCACGCCCATATCTTGAGACAGCTTCATCAAGCGGAAGCAGCTTCAACGAGGTCGGCAAAATGACAGGGTGCTCTTTCAGGGATTCCCTCCATTTAGTCACATTTTTCAACGTATTCATTTCCGAAAAGTTGGCAAAGTAGTGAATTGTATTGCCTCCGGTGTGAGATAACGTGAACGTAACTCTAGGATCAACTGTGTGAATACCTTTTGTGAAGATTGCATTATTACTTCCGGCCAACTGTAAATTGCTAGAAATATCACCAACAGCTTTGTGAAGGATTCCGAGTTTCTCAAGGTCATCAATTTCCTCACTTTCATTTTCAGCATTTATCAGCTTAATCTTGATGAGAATACTTCCGCCCAAATCCACCTTGGTGACGACATGAGTGCCATATAATTTAAAAAAGAAGCTCCAAAGATGTTCAGACTGCGAGTTTGAAATATTGTGGGGGTCTAGACGGGACAAATCTTTTAAAAACTCATGTTCCAGTTTTGCATCGTCATTTACTTCAACAGAAAACGTGACAAAGTCTACAGTCGAAGAGAAGCTGCTCATCGCTAGAGGAGATGGAGCTTCATTTGAAGAAATAAGATTGAAGCAGGGATGCTTTCGGAAAACTGTTTTGCCAAAGCCTTCAACCGGAAAGGATGTTGGAGAAAGTCCAAGAGCTTTCATGCTTCCTTTGAAAAATGTGTCTTGTGTTCGGAAGACTTTGAAACAGCTCCTCCATTCATCAACCCTTCGCACGTTTAAACCTTCCTTGTTCTCATCCAGTATAATTTCGGAGAAGGGGACTTGTCCAAGTTGGAAGATTTTGGTTTGGGTTAAAATCACATGGTTTTGAAAGGAATATCCAAATCCAATAGGGATGAAAGCGCAACAAGGGCAAACTATTGAGGGGAGAAAAGTAGCAGTGTTTTAAATGGGGAAATTTGATCATGTAGGTGATTTTTGTCAAACAATTACCTTCCTCTCGTGAACATTTCATTTTTGAGTTTTCCGAATTCACTCCATCATTTTCATTTGGAAAAATGTTCAAACTGGATTGTGATGTGTTCGCTTACAAATTTTTTAAAAAAAACATCATCTGCTAACTTGAATTTAAGGATTTGAATGTAGAGGGATGAATCATTAAATATAATTTGAATCTTTTCTTGATACCATTTTCCCGATTCGTGATTGCAGCTGCTTTACAATTTGATGCTTGCGGTGGATGAGTTGATAATATCATTCCTTTGTTAAAAAGTGAATAGATATTCAAATTAGATTCTCTTTTCAATCAAAAGTTTGCCGTGAAACAAATTGGAATCATTTGTTTGATTTTTCAATTACCCACTAAAACTTTCTTCCTCACTTCCAATTTCTTTCTTAGTATTTCAGATTTCTGAGAATGTTGTGAAATTGATCTGTTGAGAAAAACTAGGAAAGACAATACATTAAAGTCAAACCAGAAAATATTTCATTCCCAATTACCTAAAAAAATTAAATGCTTTTACATGTTTTACCTTCTTCTCGGTCTATGACTGCAGATGCGCTACTCAAATCTGTAAATGTTTTCACACTAAACCAACTGCTACTTGATACTGACGATGAGCCACTGGTCGTGGTAAAAGCCTGAACGAAAAAATGTCGCAGCTCATTGCCCACGGCAAACTGGTTGACGTCATTAAGAAATCTGAATAACTTTTCTGTTTTCTTTTCCTCTGAATCTCCTTCACAACAGAGGAAACTATTAACTCTGAAGTGAATGGACCTTCCGGGAAGAAACTTTTGGAATAGTTTACTCATGTACAAATGAGTATCCAATTTGATCGCCAAGTCCTCCTTGTTTTCATTATGAGCAGGGAAATGTTTGGTCAGGCATAGAATATAGTCGGTAGTCGGGACGCTAGTTGAAGTTTTAGAGTTGGCAAACTTGTTTAGCAATGCAGCACAGCTATTTACAACCAGACCTACTTTAAAGTTGAACTTGTTGCCAAGCGTAGCCACTTGTTGTATCACAGCTTCCGGTATTTTTGAATTATCCCAGTTGATCAAATGAATGCCACTCAACTTAACACTGGATTTGGGCCCTTGGGAAATTTTCTCTGCGAGTTTTTCAACCTGCTCAAACGTTTGAGGGAAATTTGTACTTTCTGCAGAAAGCTCGAGATAAAGCCTTCCTCCCAGAATATCAAAGTCAACTAAAGCCTCCAGAAAGCCAGTGGTCAACAGAGAGTTTAATGTCTGGAGGTCTAAAAGATTACACGATTTAAAAATTACGAAGTCATTTTAAAATGCAAGAATTTAAAATACAAATCCAATGTGTTTACAAATACCTATCAACTGACAAATGGCATTTTGGGTTAGTAGCAGCTCCACAGTTGTAAACGTTCTTAAAGCAAAGACCAGCATAGTCTCGAGTTCACTTACAGACAATACTTTCTCCCGAAAATTCATGGATATGCTCATCCCACTCATATCCTTGTCAACAGGGATTCCCTCTTGGGGTACATTTCCGGACCATTTCACGCACGAGTCGAGGAACACATTTTGATTTAGAAACTTCCCTGGAAAATTTCTTAGCACGTAGACAGGCATATTTTTTGTAATATCTTGGGAAATTTCTTCCCCCACCTTAACACGCGACCACCATGTAGTCTTGTTAGATTCAAGTTCCATAAAATCAGGAAATATATAAGGGATTTGAACCGGAAATACGTGATCCCTCGCCCAGTTTCCTATTGCCTCAAAATACGCATTAAACTTGAGCAATCCCTCATTACAGTAAAAACTAAATGTGGGATCTTTGACAGGATGATGAGGAAAATACAATATTAATTTCACTTCCGCCATCGGCTTAGCAAGTAAAAGTTCTTTTCGTGCTAGCAAAGCATCATTCAGTTTTTGCTGTATATGAATATTATAAAACTCCTTTGAAAAATTCTCTTTTGCAGCTGCTAAATAGTCAATATACCAGATCCAGTAGAAACCAGAAGCGAGATCGAAAAGAAAGCCACAACTATGCTTTATTTTATGGACAGCCATAGCTGGGGAAATTGAGGAATTAGAGGATCCAGCGTAGAAACCGCAGATGGTTTTGATTCCGGCAGCAATGTTTTCAAACCAGTTTGGCTTTTGTGACGACAAGCTCCACCCAAAATCCAGAGTGTCTAAAATAACGTTTCTCCTTTTCAGCTTTTCTTTCAGAGCCACCGTTTTCTCTGTATAATTTTGACTATTTGCCACCCAAACTGTGGCCTTCAAAGGCTCTGCCAACTTTTCTCCGGATTCTAGTTTATTCAAAATACGAGCCATTTGCCTCCACATGCCTGTAAACAATAATCACACATTTTTTACTTAATATTTCCAAAGACATTTTAATAAACTTTTTCAGGAGCACTTACCTAGCTCCACGTGAACTCCCTCATGAAGTGAAGAAACTTTTCTTAGAGTTTCCATCAAGGATTTTGGAGTGGTTCCTCCAGGAAGATAGTTATAAAGCCATGGGATAATCACGCTACTCCGACTAGCACTCCTTCTTCTTCTGTTAGTTGGAATAAGCTTTGTAAAAGAGGTAAGACTGGAAAATGTAATGATAACTGATGATCTGCTTTCTTCACACCATCGTTTCCCATACTGTAAAAGGAGGAGATCATATTGGAGATGGATGTCTGGCGGGATTTTCTCACTGGACGAGATAAGGCGTAAGTGAAAGCTGACGCTTGTAAAATCCTTGATTTGAGTATGTTTCTCTGCTATGGACTGCAAATGATTTCGGAAAATGGGGTAAGAGTCTGGAAAGCCGACTTGGCTTGTGAAATCTACTTCAATAAAAAGAAAGCCTGTGTTTTTCATTATTGAGGGGGATGGAAGGCATGAAAAGCTGTTATGGTATCGAAGGCCTATCGAAATCCCGGTGGAGTAGGATAATCTGTTTATAAGTCTGGAAAGATTTTGCAAATCCATAATTTCTTTACAGTCGATGGAGAAAATCAATGCAGATAGCCCTGACATCTGGAATGAAGATGCGGTTGAAGTGTACAAGTTGGGGATGTTAATGAATGGACTTCTGAAAAAGATTCTCGGTAAATATTTTTTATTTATATGGGAATAAATAAGTTTTAGATTCTCAGTTCTCACCTCACCTAACTGACGCTGAGATGAATATTTTTGTTTGTAAGTTTCCACTTGTCACTTTGTCAATCATTTTGATGGCATTTGAAATTTGTGAAAATTCTTGGATTTTCGTTCCTTCAAAATAAATAAAAAGACATTAAAAACATAACAAGCAATATCGTCATGGACTTCAGATTTGAGCGAACAACGTAATAAAAGCAATTAAAACGAGTTTGAATACTCACCTGCGTCATAAAATACAGCTGCGTCTCCCTCCCTCAAAAGTTTTTGTATTGAAGTCCTGGCCCACTCTTCTTTCCCTTTTTGTAATGATTCGTCAACGAGTAAAGTGATATCGTATATTACAATGGCATTTCTCTCCCCTTCCGTCAACCCACTTTGCACATTTTGTCTCACCATCACAAAACAATGGACGCATAGAAAAATAAATATAAATACCACTGCTAGCTGCTCCATGCTCTGCATGTGCAGAAAATTTAATGAATCATTAGAGAGCATTCAAATTGAAAGTCAAAATCCCTGAACAACTGTACAGTTTCCTGATGCCCCTTCCTTTCTCAATTACAATGAACTATAATCATTCGCAGGAGAGCATTGAAGTCTAGAATTTATGTAAAATTGACATTCTCAAGAGGTGACTGAAATTCATTTCTTAGTAATGCCTTTCTGAGAATCAGGTACAAATTTAGTTAGTTCCATTTTCTTTTGTTAACTTTCATTTCCATGCAACTTTATAAGCACTAACTGCGAAGTAGTATGTATTGTTTTTCTTCATATTTCAATGTTCGATTGCTCTCACCAGCCTCAGAGCCTCACGGTAAACCCAGAAATGATTGGCCTGGAGGGACTATAA
>JAHZNA010005601.1:0-11284 GCA_027743935.1 Sinodicranocentrus sp. ZH6 | reverse complement strand
CCCTCATCCTCGAGTTTTTACTTGTAAAAAGTTGCATAGCATTTGCTGCTTTCCAAGGATAACCTTTTAGGTAGTTAACTATGTTCAACCAGACTACCCTTGTAAGGAAGTTGCAAGTGCAAATTGATTAAATTCTGTTTTCACAGGAAAGTTTTTTTTTAAACTTGAAGCTTTCTTATTGAGGTCGCCTGAATTTGTAAAACTGTATTAAAGCTATCCACAACTATGTTTTTTGGAATCCTACCAGGATATATGTCGTATTAATAGAGCTGTCACTTACACAATCCCGCATGAATGAAAATCCTTAACAAGACTTGAAAAAACCCAAATTGCAAAAGTTGCAACTTCTGGTGACTTCTGATGTCCGTTGAGTCTTTAAGTTTTCTACTCACCGCAGACAAGCTCTTAGAAAACCACTCATCGAACCAAAACGTAAGCAAGAAGGACGTGGAGCTTACGGAGGTGAAAAGTTTTTACGATTTTAGTGCAGCAGGTGAAACGAGATTATAAAGTTTTCTATCCTCAACCACACATTACAATTTTCCTTACATGCACGATAGACTACTGGAGAAAACTTTATAGAAAAAGTGGGAAAAAACAAATATAAAGTGAGTTTCTTCTCACTGACATAATTCTTACTTTTATGATTATTGTTATGCAGTAGTAATCATGTATTATGCACTTTTCGCAGTAGACACTGTCCTAGAAAATAAACTTTCCGTTTCCTTTCCCAAAAACCAACTTTCTTGTTTCTTTCAACATGAGTGGTGATGGAAAAGGAAATGTAATTTTGCCAGACAGCAAGAACTAGTTATATATACCTAGTTATAACATCATATATCGTGTTTTTCTAAATACATGCATTTTATATTAGCTCAACACCTATTGTCGGTATGTCATAAAGGCTTTTGCTGCGTTTTCATAAACATACTCCTGTCATATGGGAGTTGTTTAATGAGAGTTTCCGTTAACTTTAGTTTTGCATTACTTAACAGAGAGAAAAAAATCCTGTTGAATGTTGTAAACTTTTCCTACTTTGTGTCTTTTCTTTTGTGGATAATCCATATCTAGCTGGATTACCGTGTAAAATTTACACTTCCCATTTCATAAGACACTATATAGCTTGAGTCATATCATCCACTTAAACGACCTTGAATCTTGGATGCTATAAAATAATGCACTACTTTTGGCTCTTTTATTTTCATTTATACGACTAGAACTAAAAAGTTCGTTTTGTTTACAGACAAAAACTCCAAAACTACAACAATCAACTGATGTCTTGTGAAATGTAGGTTTTTATCACCACCGCACGACCACACTTACTCATTTTAGCGTTACTTTCAACACAGCAGATTTACATTTGTCTGCTGTGCGTAGTTTTACGCTCAACGGTTTTAATCATTCTGGTGGTGTACATTCACTTTCACGTTTCACGAGATATCTGCAGCTCTGCAGAACTACAACCTGCTAATCTAACAAGTAAAGTTTTAGCAGAGATAGATAAACCCACTGCTGTCTTTCTTAAAGTAGATATGGTTTATCATTTCAACAGTAAAACGGAGTAGCAAAATTTTTCAAGCAATTTCCAAGTAAAGAGTTTCATGATATCAGCTTTTAATCTAAAACTTTGTAATTAAAAATGGAAGAAAAAGCATTGTTGGGATTGATGGCGGTTATAAGGCACAGTTGTAATGTAAATACTTATTCTGTCTTCACGCCGTTGTTCGCGCTTTAGTAAAAATTCATTACTTTCTCTTTGCTTATACAGGTCCAGGATCAGACAATTTAGCTGTTGTTTTCGAGGCGTTGACTTAAAGACCGGTGGTAAGTGTGCTGAACGAGGTGAATTGTGGAATAACTGCGAAAATGGACTGAAAATATACGTGAAAGTACGCGAGTTCCGCTGTGACAGTCCCAACCAAGGTATAAGTGACGTTGATAAATGAGCTCGTTGGAAGCGTCATGCTGAACAAGCTCTTGAAGTGAGAACGGAAGTAGATATTTATCCATGATTTAAGCTTTCGAATCGTTTCACACAACTGTACCTTTACTTGAATGTTTCAATTATCTGAGAAAGTGATTTTCATGGTTTCTTCTGAGCATTTAGAGAACACTTTTGCTTAATTTAAATGTGTTATAAGTTGGAAATTCAATCTTCACATATTTGTATAGATTTTTGTGATAAGATTTTATGCTGTAGGAAAAAATACGACTAGTATAAACCTGATGATGAAGGAAGATTAAACCTTCGAAAGCTTGACATTTATATTCAAAATGTTATCATCCGCTGTAACCGTGTTTAACTCTTCAAATGACTAGTATAAAATATGCAGGTTTTAAAATTCCTTAATATAATATAGCAACCTATTTCAATTTTGCTCAGTATAGGGCCAGGGCTATGCCCTGGCTTCTGCTGGAGTATTTATAGTTATGTTTTCAATTTGATGCTTTAACTTTGCGGATTTTAATTAAAAGTATCAAAACTGCATCACATTTCAAGAAAAATTACTTGGAAATGATGTTTTTGCAACTCTACTTGAAAATCATCTCAATTGAAAGCTGTAATGGATACATTGATAGTGGAACAAGCTAATTATCCAATATCTGTAAATGTATCAACATTCCCACAATATTTAGGGATCAAATCTAACCAAACCCAATATTTGTTTAGTGTTCACAGACAGATACTCAACGTTGTAACAGACCTTTCCATTTCCACTATTTATCCGTATCCCTTTCCAATCGCAACAATATTGATCGCTCCCCTTATTTCCCAAAAGTTTGCGAAGTAGCAAAATGAAACAGTCATGTTACTGTAGTCATCCAGACGATCCTTTTTCTGTGAAGAGAATCACACACCGCAATCTTCCTGTCATGTCATTTGCATCGTTGTCTTCCTATAGTCAAACGAAAAGTAAACATTGGTCGCCTTCAAAATCCCAATCCTTTCAGGATCTCAAAAGTAGCATCATCAGCAGAAATATAAACATGGTTAGGAATTCCACGCGAAAGTTGAATGAATGCAAACATAGTTTGCACAAACACAGGCAAAAATGCACCTCTTTAGACAGAATATGACTTGGGTGGAGGAGACGAGACATACAAAACTTACTTCATATTCTTTTGTTGCCTGAAATTCCTTTATCCCATTTTATTGTTACACAAAGGAAAATGAAAATCCACAAAAGTACACAAAAATAAGAATGCAAGACCTACAATCCAAACTATGCCCACAATTTCTACCAACCGTCTTTCCTTATATGTCCTTGACGAAGTCAAGTCAAAAATGATTTCGATTGATCACCCACCCAGTTTCCCTTCTACGTCAATGCACATCCATGAAAGCAAAAAATAACAATGTTCTCCAAAGTTGAAGTCATCACTGGTGTGCTTACCGTAACTCCGCCCGCATAAAAAACTTTTTCTGTCATTTGGCACTACCACTTCCACTACAAATGATGATGATAGTTCTTCTGATGGCAAATGAATGTAAACATTTCGCATTGTAGCTAGTGTGATATGGGCCTGATCACTTTGTGCGAACAATGGATTTTGAAAGTGGCATTATACCTTTTTTCTTTTTGATATGATGCACCTGCATTACAAACAACTGGCTATTTCCATTAGCATTATGAAACCTTTAAAAGCTTTCCCCTCTTATATTTCTGTCCAGAAAATGACTCTAAAATAGCCTGCAGGTATGATAATGTACAAAAAGGAAAAGTCCAATTTACTCATAATACGTCAGCAATTCACCCAGAGAATAACAAGCCAGTTTCATTTCCGCCCTAACATATCCCCATATTACTCCGTTCTTCTTGGACGAACAAAAAAATCACTAAAGAGTGCTCATTTCTATCTCATGCAAGGAGATGGAAGACGGAAGCAATAAATGTAAGGTTGAGCCAAAGGAGAAAGCATCATCATCATTCCACCTCAGCGAGAAGAAAAGCATTACCATACAGTAGCAATATACTATCATCATGGTCACAGTAACGGTATGCATCTCTCATTCCTTCACCGAGTGTCTCTAGAGAGAGGAGCGACTTTACGGAGAAAGTATCAGAAATGAGGAAAGTGGAAGCGACATGTCATTACGCGGAGGAGGACGGCAGACGCAATTTTAAGTCTTCCGTTTTTCTGCCAGAAATCCAATATGCATGTGAGCCCTTAGCAAGATTGTGTAGATAGGGGTGCATTATGATTATTTTCAGGGTAGAGCGTTATTTTCTCTAGTCAACATTCATACGTCAAGTCAATGTAGGTATATACATCAACATGAGAGAAAGTCGTTTCGTAAGATTCACAAAGTCTCTCTTCGACTCACTTGGTTTTTGACCTGGGAACTGGATAGATAGCAAAGATGGAGAGGAAGCTTTGGTGAGAGAGAATGAGGAGAAGTGGTGCACACATTTGATAATCATCTTCCTTCCTATTTCCCCTCATCCTTTACTCTTTCATTCACGGAACATTTGTGAATGTGTAGGCACACATGGGTCGCTTTCTTTCTTTTTATAGAGTACCCTCGACAGAACAAGGGCAACCAAACTCAACCACAAGAAGGTCTAGAGTTGAGAAGAGTTTCCTTTTTTCGCACATTTTGGAAAAGATTCGAATTGGCATTGGCACACAACCAGGGAGTCAGAGAGAGAAAGCCTGTATTGGCTTCTCACGAAATGGATTGGAAAGTTTAATCCTAAAACACAAACCAACTTTTCCCTGAGTACCTACACATGTTCAAGCTCATCCACTTTGCACTACATCCGTTCAAGTTACTGCGTACATATAAAGTATCATTTACAGATGAAAAGGGCTTCTTTTGAGACCAGGGAGAAAAAGAATAACGTAACAAGGAAGTAATTCAAAGTGAATTTTCTTCACTTTTTTAGTTTTCTTTTCTCTCTCTCTATTGTATTTCTTTTCTCAGCCAATTTCCACCCCACTCAAAGTATCTTCAAGGGAATGAGTAAGGATTTGAAAGTGGAGAAGGCGATAGATAGTAGGCATTTTTCAAGAAATAAAGAAAAACGGCTAATCAGTGATCATTCGAGTGTGTATTCTTATAAATATATTTCTCGTTCGTTGCGACTGTTACGGGGATTTAGGTTCAGATTAGATAAATGGGAAACTTATCTTTTCTGCTTTACATTTCACGTGAAAAAGTTTTATTGTGAGGATTACTGTCGACATATAAAAACAAGTTTCGAACCAATAACCGAATCCTCTAGACGGCGAAGTCGCTTAAATGTATTGCAATTGCAATATCCCTAAATCCCTTGCTATTGGTTTTATTTAATTAAAATGGATCACAGAGCTAAAAGGATATTGAATTGCGACGCAAAACAATTTCCCAAAACTAATGCTCATTTTCCTCAGCGAACTTACAAGTAGTTCCAAGTTTTCAATAGTATTAAATTTGACGAGGGTTTCTTCACTGAAATCGAATTCTGTGATTCTACCCTTTGAAACCCAAAACGTACATAAAAGAAACCGAAATTTCAAACTGGTCAGCATTCTTTCTACTTTCAAATAAACATTTCCTTCGTAAATGAGATGAGTCACAGTAAGATGAGTAAAGTCAAAGTCAACTAGTCCATTGGGAGAATGCCAAAAATCTAATTTCAAATGTCCACCAGCAGAATGAATATCTGTATTGAGTGACGGCTTAATAATAAAATCCCCATCTGCGTGCTATGGCGAATCCTATGCTAAGAAATGACAAGTTTTGCCCAAAAAGAAAATGACGGTATTGACCTCGACATCAGTAAAGCTTTAATAAGCAGGGCAGTGAAAAAGCTTTTACATACTTTCCACTATCAATCACCTAGAGTCTGAAAAAGTCAAGTAGAATAAAGCTGAGGATTACAAAAAACCCTACCACTGAAAGAAAATAGTACACCATGTCATCCTTTCATGCGTCCCTCATTTCACTTTTTTGTCGTCGTCTGTTAAATCCCATGTCAAAAGGAACAAGCTTTGAACCATAAAGAAAGTGAGGAGAAAAAAGCAATGTACATTTGTTACTTACTGTAATGCACTTTCCTATTCGTTCGTGGTAGTTTAAAAAAGGAATAGGATGCGCACCATGCGCTATAACTGCATACTCAACCTAAGTCAACTAAAGTATGTAACTGGAGAAGGATCTAATTTCCTCTTGGAAAGTGGCAAACGAGAATACGAAGTAAGAGGTATGTATTGATGTACGTTCATCGTATCGCATATGTGGTTCATTCGATAAAAAAATGGAATGTAATAAAAACCTGTCAGGAAAGGGGATAGACACATGTGAAAATAGGCCTTCGACTTCCTCCACACTTAAACTTGTATCTCCCTTCCCTTTGTCAGTCTCTTTGCACACTAGTGTTAGGAAATGCAATGCATCACATCATGAACAACACATCAACGGAGTAAATAACATATCAGTGAAGTCTGTCTGTGATATGGCTTTCGTAGTGTCAGTATCTTGGCTTGTTATCTCTCTACTTTATTATTATCTGGAGGAAAGCACCAGTGAAAAAATAAGGTTTGAAATGTCGGAATGCAATTCATCATAGGATTGCTGCATTCCCCCGTACAAATTTCTTCATATAAGATATAAGATTCATACCAATATAGTTGTCCTCAGGCCACACATTTAAAGGTCGTAAAGCATCAACTCAACTAATAACTCACGCTTTAAAGCCCTACGTTACCAATAAATCACACATTTCGTTGCTTTTGCCATAAATGACACTCTTCCCTTTTCATCCCTTGTAGCACCATATGCCACACTAGAGAATGACAGATTGAGTGACGGATGGTGAAGGTGAATGACAGACAACAAATGTTGAGTCGTAAAGGAAAAAGATAAACCACTTTCCAAAGAACTAAACGACTTTTTGAATTGCCAATCGTAAAATACGAAAACGTGATTAGCCTTCTAACTCAATCAAATGTAAACAAAATGTTGACTTACATTGAGGAATACAAATTATTCGTTTTATTTAACTTTACGTCTTTTTATTGCCGTCACAATTTTTTCTAGCTGAAACTTTCACATGACAGAATAATCATGATTGTAATTGCTAGCTTTTTATAAACTCCGATCTCCAGTAGTAGAAGAGTTGACGTACAATATAATAAAGACAAAAAAGTGTCATAAAAAAGTGAAGATAGGTGTTAGTGGCTGATGAGAGAATTTATTTGTCCCTCACTCACATTACAGGACGGGAGAGTGAAATGTTTAATTTTATCTTGAACGTGTATTTATGTACGCGATTCACGTGAATCCTAAGCCATTATTTTATTTCATTTTGTTTTCTTATTACACCCATCAACTAAACGGTTGACGTTGTATTGAATTCGAATGAGTCATTTCTCCGTCAAAAGCAAAAGCGACTCGATGAACAGAATAACAATATACGCTTAAAGCGTCGAATGAACTCATCATGGCGCATACCATGACATCTCTACCGTCCCCGTTTGCCAACAGAGCTCTGTATGGAAAGCAGAACTGGAAGAATGTAATTTCGCTAGATAAAATACGACGACATAGCTTTATCAAGATACTCATATAACTGCACACTAACATTTCACATTCCTTTGAAAGAATGCAATGCAGGTGGTATAACGGTATATATTTCAATTTTATTATTATTTTCCGTATTCCTTTTGTTCGGAAAAAAATCACATTCTTCGTTTTCCTTTCTCTCTCCCAATTTTTACTTCCAATCCACCCAGTGTTTTCCTCCAGCAGTCGTGACTTTCTAGGACTGATCATAAAATTAATCCCGTGAGAGGGAAAATTCAAAGTGAGAAATTTCTTTCGTGCTCAAAGGGAAAGGAATAAAGGAAGAAAAAGACGAATTTATTTCGGTTTTTACGCAGAGTATGAAGATATATGAGTTTTTATATTGGGATGTGGGTAATTTTAGGATTACATTTTGAACCTTTTTTGCTAAAGGAAGAAAAAATAAGTACGTACGTAGGAAGTAGGTTAAGCATAATAAGTATCACAGAGAAAGCGACAATATTTTATGGGATGACCTACACACAGTCCATACACCATAGCTTTGCATATATATAGGTTGCGTTTTCTTTCAGATATCTATATAACCTTCCAGAATTGGTAATACCTACTTTTTGGAGAAAAGGTTTCGAGGTGACATTTAACTGCAGACTGCATCCTGGAACGGAAGGAAGGAAATCCCTTTTTATTTCTCTTATGTACTCTACATACTTAAATGCGACAAACGACAAACCTCTCTAGAATATATTTTGGGAGAATGTCTACCACAACCAACCTCACTCACGTACATACCGATTCCTCGAGTCGACACGGATTTTGTTGGATTTTCTATTTGCTAGTGGGAGAAGAATAAAATTTCATTCGTTTCGTATTTTGCTTTATTATGCGTGCAATTTGGTAAGGCTTCATTGTTCTTTGCAATTGAGCGTTTTTCAAAAATACTTTCTTTACAATTCTCTTCATCTCCAATTTGCAGAAAGCGGCTTAGTGGCCCGCAAGAGGAATACTCTCCAGGAATCTGAATAATGGTTAAATTTTTTGGCACATGTTAATGAAAAAGCTCTAAAAGAGATTTAAAGTAGAAAATGTGTCATTTCAATAACCATTTAGAGGTATGATATCCCTCTTTATGGTAACACTTTCCATTGCAAGCAGTGAGATTTCATGGGTTAAGATTTCATTCCATCTTGAGTGAAAATTAGTGAGGTGAGTGGATAATTTCCCCACGTACATGGAGACGATGACTTCATTTAAAATTGCCCTCGTGGTGTGTGTTCCATCGACCATTGGTGCAGGTAGATATAGCTTGTGACCTTCTCCAGGAACCCTCGCAAGCAGAAAATTTTTGTCACGGAATATGAAGAAAATTACTTCATTAACATAAAAGCTTTGCTTAAGGAAGCTTACTTGAGGCTTCTTCTATGTCTGCCTTTTTGACAAGTGAGCTTTATAAGTAGTTCTTTTGGAGTAGTTTATTCGGGCCGTTATTTCATTTTCCAAGAGTGTCCCCGACCAATTGCCTCATTCCTCATCTCATGTCTAATTTTCCTCCTCATAAATTATGCATAGGAAAGCATTCCAGCAATACGCAGCTGCTCGTAAAATTCTAGCGAAAGATGAAACGCTCTCTTCTCAAACTTTTCTCTGTCTATGTATTCCATACACCTCTGTAGTTTTTCGAAGAAACCCTGGATGTGTAAAATATGCGTCTTACTATTATTGCATTTTTTCCTCGCCTCACTCACACCTTTCCTTCTTGTGGGTGAGATAGTTGGAAATTCCGTGACAGAAATTTCAACTGTATGCGTTTTTATTCCTATGCTGTGGTAAGTCCGTGATAATTTTCCATCCGTAAATTTCATTTTGCTCTTCTCCAAACTACTTTCCGAGTATGAATATAAACTTAATTATAGTGTGATTCAATAAATGGCAAAAAATGGAATTCTTTCCTTTTGCTAGATTTCATGAGAAAGTTAGCCAGTGCAAAAATACACCGTATAATGATTTTTTTATAAGTAGAATTACATGGACTATTGCCTATGATTGCAGAAATAGCGTAACTCCTGTGCACATCTGCTGAAAACACGATTTGCAAAAGAATGAGTTATTAAAACCTTGAAACTAAATTTGTAAAAAGTTGAAAGCGAATTCTTCCCTCTCGCCGATTTTCCAAGATTTTTCCCTAATGCCTACTTTATCTAGTGAAAAAACCTCATTCATATTTCATTCATGGAGGATGTTAGAATATTCGTGATAACATGTCTTACGATGAATATACCTTTATAGCATTATCAGCACAATAGGAACTACTTCACAGGAAAACAGAGTGTAAAGCAAGTTTATATGAACTTTAAGCTTTTCTCTTCACTTTTCATCAGTGAACAGATGACTAGATGACTAGACAACTAGACTCTACTGGATATTGCGATTCTATTGCGATACAATTGGTACACACTGGAGTTCAATTTTTTTTCTTTCTCCGCTGTAAGCAAGTTCCTGGAATGCTTCTCGTGCTTCAAGTATCTCTCCACTGAAACTCTGCCTTCTATTTTTGCTTTCACACTTGTGTTAAAGCCGGACGTGAATAGAATTGTCAAGAATGGTGCAGATTGTGACCTACGGCTTCGTATATATTTACCTAGACACTAGAAGAACTCATAGCCAGGGAATGCAATACTGAGAAGCCATATAGGCACGACATCATGCATACCTACCTTAACTAACATACAGGTCAAACTAATAACTTCCCCGACAAATAGTTGTGTGATAGAGCACAGACACCAGGAGACCTGCTAGCGAAACCAGGAGAATTTTCTTCAGGGATCTATTCTGCCGTTGCCCCGGTTTATGAATTTGTTCCAGAGTAGAAACAAAATGAATGCGGATTTCCGCACTTCACCAGTAATGATTATATATGGAGCCACATGAAGAGAAAAAAGTTTTCTCAAACCACACAATCCACCGCCTACAATGTGAGCAATAACAGTAGAAAAAGTTTTGCACGCGCTGTTTAAATTTTTTTCGTATTTTCCTATCTCACTCGCATAACCTGATGAAAAAAGTTTTTCCTGGGACAAGGAATTATGAAAGTTTATTACTGAACTGCTGACAAGAAACACGCAAAGGAAAAATACAAAGACGGGAAACGTCCCAGGATTAAAAAATGGATCCTTTGGGAATAAATACTGATGTATGCGAGACCATTGGACTAGACTGAATGGTAATTGTTCTATTTGGCATTGCTTGTATATATAGTTTGGTAATTACCTATGTAAAGTATGTTTGCTCCAACAAAAGAAATTGTAGCATTCGTCGAGTGAGTTAAACAAGTCGGTAATCTTTTTGCTGATGGCAGCAAACTGCAAAAATATAATAAACATTTCCAAGCTAGCAAAATAGCCAAATCTGGCAGGAAAGCAGACGTAGCTCCTAAAATCAATTCGAAATCTCATGAATTTTTAGTTTGTAGAATATAGTTAAATGAAACTGTCTTCCGAGAATTGGGCAAACAGTGTCAGTGAAGTACGTAACAAGAGTAGAACTTATTGTCGGGGTACTTACACACGAGCCACTTGTAAATTATTGGAGTAAATTGCGTTTTGCTTTGAAGAGTCAGCACATATTTCTTCAAACTTATATATAGCCTATACAATTGTACACTTAATAGAACCGTTAGTAATATATTACTAGAACGCCCGTTGTGCGCTAATCGCACAACATTTAAATAGAGTCGATTATTCAATTTCGTACCTACTAAACCAACTAAACCAATCCAGG
>JAHZNA010005600.1:0-15391 GCA_027743935.1 Sinodicranocentrus sp. ZH6 | reverse complement strand
AACTAATTAAATCCGATTTTTCAAATTTGCCTTTAAAAGCATTGGGGTACCCAACTAATTATTCGAAGTGGGCCAACTACCCAATCTTAGGGCACCCAACTCCTGATTTTACGCCCCCAAAAACAATTTACCCATTTTTTCCTGGCACAACTTTTCAAATGGTCTTACTTCATTCTTTATTTAATTTTCAAATCAATGCATAACATTAATGCAGTAAGCATTTTTTAAATATAAATAGACAAACATTTCCCTATCTTTTAAAAAAATTGTACACTTTCCATTTCATCTGTATTGAAGTGACAAGATATCTTGAATGGGGAATACTTGAAAACTCAAAATGGGGAAAAAAGGTTCATGAAAGGCCTAAAGCAACTCATGTGCTAATGCAGTAAAAAGGTATGAAATAATCATACATGAGGAAGAAAAGAAGTATACAAAAGGGCGCAGTGTATATAAACTATAATTGATCAAACAAAAAGAAATTTTGTACATCCCCCACCAATAATTTGAATAAGTCACACATATCAAAAGTTATGATAATGGTATGAAGTTGCTTGAAAGAGGTGTATTCCACTTGTTCCGCCATTCCGTCAATTAAGGACCACACCATTGCATTCACATGTCCATTACATGTTTCTTGTATGTCTTGTAAGGCATGCATTAGGAATGACGCCGGAACTGGTGAACCTCGAAGAAAACTTTTCTTGTTAAGTTAGTTAGTCAGTCTATAAATATCATCTAATATATCTACATAGGTATACATGCACATGTATATCTTCATTGCATACAATACATCATCTTTAGATTAAAATGCACTTCAAATACTTACATATATTTCTTTAGACATATACTTTTTGTAATACCTTTTTTAGACAAGTATAAATATTAAGGGGAATTTTCCTTTTTCGTAACAACATTCTACATGCAGCGCAGATGCAGATGATGACTATTTTCAAATCACAATTGTAAGGAATTTAACGTACTGCACATCACCTGAAGAATGCTAATAGGCGGGCTCATTTTGATTCCGTCTCCACTCACCCGTTTATGCTAATTAATTTGTGATGTTTGACAAAGGACTCGAATTGGCATACACACAAAAAGACTAATCATGATCAGATTTTTAAAGTTGTGAGGAACCCCACTTCAATGTCGCTTTTTGATCAGTTCATCTCAGCTTCAACCACGAATAAAGAAAGTTATTTTTATTTATTGCCTTAATCACTTCGTTTAAGGATCTACATTGGCAAAAGTTATACTTTTACTTTATTTATGTGTGGTATAAAGTCTTGGAACTTTTGAGACAACTGAATGAATGGATTTCCACAGATACTCCGCTGTCGTTGTAATGAAGGAAAATGTAAAATTTATTGTGATTGTCATATAACTTTCTTTGTTTTTGATGCATTAATCTAACCAATCACGTTTACCGGCGAAATGTATTCATGCTTCAACTAAACGAGTATTTTCTAGAATGAATTTTTGATTTCTTCCACATCTCAAAAGAAAACATTTTAGCAAAGATATTCGGTATGAAGTCGTAGGGAGGGACGAGTCTGATCAGCAGGTTACTTGCCTCATATGCTCCTTCGTTATTTACATTACAACGTTTTATATACAGCTTTCACGTCATATATGAGACAGCAAAGTTGTAACTCAATTGAAGCAGTCATTTTGTGGTTAAGTTATTGGCAAACTGAGGGCTAGATATTGCCGAAGAAATAAGAGAGTTTTATTGTCTTTTAGTCTCGATACAGTTGTTATTGATTGATTGGAGTAATTTCCCCGTTGCAGACGACGGTACTTCTATTATGAAATTTGCCAAAAGTCATCCACAAACTTAATTTCCTTATCAATTCCTACTTCTCACACTAGTGGGCATGATGCCATGATGCAGACCCACGACCACTATCCATTCACACAAATTATAAAGGCATTCTGTGTTTGCATTTGAAAAGTGAAAAAGGAGGTTCGCATTTTACTGCAATAAAATGCACGAAAGCCTAAATTACATTGTGGTCGCGTTAAAATCACAAATACGAAAATCGATGGCAAACGGCTACTAATTGTTATCTACTCTTTTTCCTTTTCCCTTTTTGCTTGACATGTCATGCCTAGGCAGAGAATAGAAGCAGAAGGATAAAACACATGTACATATAAATATTTATAGTATTTTTATTCGATTACCGTGATTATTGTAATCAGCGTGATTGTTGTGATACCACACTCGTGCAAGGGAAAAGCGTGCATCGCAACCGTTCTGTCTTGAGTGAGACTTTAAATTCACAAATATATCCTTCCCAAGTACGAAGTAACTAGTAAATAGAATGATGCTTTATGAGAACATTTAAGTTTGAGAGAATTATATAGAAGCCTGAAGTAACATGCATTCCCATGATTTAACATGCTGACGACGAGAGCATGTTTTCACTATTTTACCTGTTTCCCTCCGACCAACTCGTTTACATCCAAATGTAGTCACACACATCGAAACAAAATCAAAAAGTGGAGGAAATTTTCTTTTAAATATTGTAATGAATAGTTAAAAGGTATCGTAGACAATATGGATGATAGGAATTGTATTTACGGCAAATCTGATAAATGATTATATGATCAATAATAAAAACAGAAAACAGGTTCACTGTTGACTTTTCTCAGATAGAAAGAGAAACTTTCAAGATCTTCGTCACGTGCATAGTAATCATTTAGCATTGTAATATATTTTATGATATTTTATGATGCGCTCTAGACAACTCTGAACTTCCATCCCCTCAAGGGGAGGGTTTCTCGCTTGTTGATTATACTGATATCTTTTTGCATTTACTGTAAAACAACGATCGACGACTTATGCGTCACCAGTGTTGTTTGTTGTCCCACCTGTGAAATCTTACTATATATGAGTCAACGCTGTGCAGTGGACGATGCAAATAGTCGTCTAATATGTACCACTGTTACACTGACAGGTTTCCTTTCATACATGATAAAGTTAGGCAAATATATATGCACAAAAAAAACATTTCAATATTACATTGATTCCATTCGTAATTCGATGAAGATGATACGTATCACACATTATATCGGTTTCATCTGTTAAAACAGAGCCACCTTTGGAGAGCCTCGTAGTATGGGGATGATATGCATGTAAGCACGAAAAGACTTGTCTTTCTGAAAAACCTATCAGAGTCGTAGAGCCTATTGAAGAGGAGTTAAAGCAAAGTATGTGAAGTATAGGGAAATTGCAAATTTAAATGCCACTTTATTTAAATCTATGTCAATCAGTTTTGACGTATAAAAATTGCCAGGGAATATAATCAAAGGATAATGATAAAGATTAGCATGATTTCTGATTGATTCCTATGAAATAGCCAACCATTGTCAGTTGATTGCATGAAATGCTGAATTTTAAAACAGAGCACGATATTAAAATTTCGTGAGCATTTTAGCAGTTTGCCACTTGCCAGCTCGATGGTGGTATACGTAGAAAATAAATATGCAAATGAGAACAATTTTTAGCATTGTTCATTTGCTAAAAGTAGCCCAGTGAGTAAATGAAAGAGTAAGTATAAAGTATGGATACTTTTACATATACATAAAGTATTTTGCCTTGCAGGATGACGATGGTGATCATGATGAAAATGAGAAATGAGCGATCATCATTTCGATTTTAGGTCGATAGTCCATTAGCACATCGTTGCTAGATGTATTAATGTAAAAGCCAAAAATCAACTTTCTCCCATTGTTGTTCTAAAGGGATGGAAAACGAGACAGTTGTTCTCAAAGATCATACATGATCATATTATGTACGCAAGTGGCAGTCTGGCCAGTTCAATTACACACATGTGTAACAGGCAAACACTGCTTCACACGTTTACACATATCTGCTTAGTGTGCACAACTTTCTATTATTATTGTTTACCATTCACCATACATGCGTCCAGCAGGGCTGCCCTGTAACAGATGGAGATGATGGAACGCTGCTGGTAAAATGAAAGTGCGTCTGCAAAAAAAATCTACCTTGTTTTTTCCCAAACAACTTTTCAACTTCCCCGGACACCTTTCAATTCCATTTTCAGCCAATGGCTCCTCCTTTACTTTATCCAACCATTGCGTACTACCGCAATGATCCAACACCATAAAAATCTTGCTCATTTCCTGGAGAAATTTTATGGTGCGAGAATTAGAGCATACATTTTTACCGATAAAATGTTTCGCTAAATTTCCTCCCAATGTATTTTGGCTTTGTGTATAAATTTAATCGAAAACGTGCATCACACTTTTCAAAACATGTTGTGTCAACACAATAAATTTTTTACAGCATAATTGTTTGCGCATGTCTTGAAACCGCTGTGACGCTGCACTAATACTGCGGCATTTCCTTCACACCGAAAAGTAATCGCGTAAAATAACCAATACAATAGAAGAAATAAGTTTGTACACGAGTTAATTTACACCATACGACGCATGTTTGATATGATGTGCAACAAGTAAAATAACTTTCGTATTGTTGGACGATTGCAATTGTATTGTAAACCCTGGTATTGACCAGTCATGCATGCATGTCTAATGCAGAAAAAAAAGTTGTTTGGCCAGAAGCAACAGCAACCTGCAGCGTATAGATCGTGTGTGCACAGACAGATACCTTTTACTCCACATTGGCTTTGTGAAGCAGTTGTACGTCGTCCAACGCTGTTTGTCAGCTTAGAGCTTAGCATTTTTCAAAATGTATGTTATTGGAATAGTGGGACATAACAGCTGAAAAATGAACGTGTATACTTCATCCAAATGCAACATACGAAACATCTCTAGAGCGTATGATGTTCTCAAAGAATAAAAAAGCCAAATGGTCGAGCTTAACTCGCTGACCATGCGTGTTTCCCCAGCTGATGGTTTAAGTGTCTTTAGTGGACAGTTTGATGACCGAAAACACATTAGGTGTGTGGCTATACTTGGCAAAGCACCTTAAACCTTTGTAACCGTTACTCTCGTGTGTTAATTTTTTTAAATAAATTTTTCCTTCTTACTGACGTCATTTGGGAATGGGAAATTTGCAAGTTTAAATTCGTCTTTGTTTGATTTTATGAAGGTATCGTATTTAGTATCATACGCTTGTGTGATTATTAAATGCTTAATTTTTTACAGTACTCAATCGCTGAGTAATAAGTATATTTGAAGGCGTTCTGTGAAATCCATGTGACCTTTTATTTTATAGTTTTTTTCCCATTAGCGGTTTTAGACATACGGACGACATTGGTAACTACCGCATGTAACGCCATCCCTCAATTTAATATTCCCCGGTCACTGATGCATATTGTAATAAGTAATTTTTTCTCTATCAACTTTATTACACCCCAATCTGTACATTACAACGCTGGCACGTTTAAAGCCACGACAATTTTGCTAATGCCCGACCCCCCAACACATGATTATTTCGGAGGATGGATGTAAATTCAAAATATATTTACAACGGCACAGAATGCGGAGCCTTGTATATGAGTGGAAGAATCGACTGCTTCTCTCTGACAGAGTGTATACTTTCGAGAATTATATTTATGATAATGATGATATTCTCATAGGAGAAAATAATGCCCTCCTGGGCCTTTATTCACTCGCAAGACGAAGCATTAATGATAATATTATTTACATGGGTTACTGTAGTAATATCACGTCACGGCGTGGCTATGCCTGTCATACAGTGTTTTATTTCTTGCTCTCGGATTCCTCCTTTTAAGACAGCAGAGAGAAGAGAGAAACGTGTATTTAGGAGTTTCATAGCTCAGGGTGCCCACATCATTGTTACTTCTTCAGGTTCCATTAATCATTCTAATAATCGTAATCATAATCACCACCGTAGAGAAGGGCCGAACATTATATGTGATGATGATGATGATTCCTTTTTTTGTCAGCGTACATGTCAGCTCGCTTACTTCGCTGTATGCAAGGCACTCACAATAAGTGGACTGAGCGAGCATTAACTAACAACAAAATAACAAGATTCCCAGGGAAGAAACCAAAAAGAGGAGGAGGACAGTGCTTATTCTCAGTTACGACTTGCAAACTCTTCTATATGTTGCCATAGGACAGTGAGAAAAAACAGAGATGTTCATATGAATTCAGAAAATGGATGTGTGACAAGAGGACAAGACTGGCTTAGGGCAGTAGAGAAATAAAAGCACGAATGATGGGCACAATTTTTGTGTGCAACTTTGAAATTATAGTTTTCATTATGTGGAATGGTTTCACTTAATCACTGCAAGTCTTTCTAACGACAAAAAAACTTGTCTATCTTTTCACTTGCTAGTAAAATCAAGTGCATACGACAACACTGTAAAGAGCATGATGCACCTATTTGTCGCATGCATTCAGGCGGATATGCTCTACAAGATTGGGTGATCTTGACAGTGACGCTACGATTATTTTCATTGTCAATATCAAACTTGAAGGATGCTTAGAAAATAATAAGTACACTGCCCAATGAACTGGTAGTAAGTCCCATTTTTCTTAAATTTTATCATCATTCATTGTGGACTTCCTTGAAACGTTTAAGGGCGACAGGAAATAAGTTATATAGCTATTAAAAATTTGTTGGGTCATTTTTGTTTCAAGATACACATGCCGCAATTTTTACCACAGTCACATGAAATTATAAAGTATCAACCCTGAACCTTCTGTGAAACTTTGCATATTAATGTTATATTTATATCTGCCTTGAAATTCACAGCACAATCCCATAAATGTATTAATGTGCACACAAAACGCATTCGTCAGTGGAGTTGACTTATTATGGTGGCAGTGGTTGCAAAATAGATTGCCACGTACACTTTCGCAAACTCTCACATCATCTCGTCCATCACTAAAAGATAAAAAAAATAAACAGAAAAGGGTTCTCGGTGTGATTGCTTGCAGTCAGAGTCAAGCAATTTATCACCGATATATTAGTGAGTGATGGTAATTTCTTCGTCTATATTTATCCGTTTTCTAATTATACCCCATGAACATCTATATCTACCATGGTCAAGAGTGGAGTGTATTTATGGAGAGCGTTGAAGGTATTGTAAAGGACCCATGAATGGATATTGATGACGCTGATATAAGATGATGATATACCTTATTAAAGCGCAGATGAAGGAATCAATGTCAGCCGTAGTAAATTGGCTATTTTCGTGTTAACGGGTAGGTGGAAAGCACGTAGTAGGTGAATTAATGAATGAACAAATCATTTTCGAAACGAATTTCTTCGAAATCTTCATTAGTTTGGAGCTTAAGGGTGTACATTTAGGAAAAACACAATCATCCCCACTTTTCCCAGATATTTGCCGTTGGCGACTTCAAAAATACGAATAGAGAACAACGTGTCTAAGCCAAGTTAGCTTACCGTTAAATGATACTCAATAAACAATGCTTGTCTGGTTTCACGGCGAAGGTTTCTCGATGATTCACACTTGTGTGTACTATAACGCATTTTCCTTTAAGAAAACGAAATCGACATCTTCCAAAAGTAGTCATATAATAATAGTATGTATGAACTCTATAGAGAAAAAACTCAGTATGTCAATGTCTTACATGTACACAGTAATTTAAATGTACGGACAATTTTGGTCTCGGAGGAAACTTTCTGGGAAGGAACATCTGGTGTAAAATGGATGTGTATATGGCAGTAGAGAGATTTGTATGACACCACGTAATAAAATTCTGCAAATGGCATCACTACCAACCTAAAGCGGTTTGTCACCTTGCTCATGAAAATTTATCAATGACGACGTATCCCTCGTGTGTACTTTGGTATTATTTTTCTTGGGTTAGGTGGACTGGATCAAGTTTATCATGAATTTTTTTGAGATATTGTGGCAGTTATTTATAAACATAAACGACAGAGAGGTACATAAATGGAAACACATTAGGCTCACTTTCAATTTTCCAAGGGGAACTATAATGCTTCACCACAAAAATCTCCAGAGGGCAATAGCCATCCCTTTCCATTTCGTTGGAGCAACACTAACTGATTTCAGGGTCAAATTTTTCACTGTCATTAGTTTAATTTTCATAGCTGAAATTAGCGGAGACGACACGCACTTTCAACTTTGAGAATCATTCATCAAGCAACACAGACGAAAATGATATTACCTTTTCCCATTAAGATTTCTTCAACCACCACATTTGTGTGGCTACTAGGCAGACGCAGACCCACACACGTAGTCAAACTACTTAATAAATTATTATTGTATCAAACTAAACCACCGAAGTCGACAAGTGGAGTGAGACACCGTGCATACATTTTCCATTAACCTGAATGGTAAATCTTCTTCGTGAACTTTTTTGAAGTACTCTGGCAATGTGGCAATATATGTTTCTCTTGCTTTACATTTTCATAAGCAATAACAGTTTTTTATACCTCAAATTCCTTAGGTTCCATTTTTAAATAGATATGCTTCCCTTAAATTGGACAAAAATTCGTTGAAAGGTTGCCCTTGGTAATGATGGATTAATTCTTTGATAGCATAAAGTCTAAAAATAATAATGAGAGGTCTCCCAAAAGGTAAGAGAACCTCTTCTCAATTTCCATCAAGATTTCTGTCTCTTCGCCCAAACATCCCAATCAAATCACACCACAAACCTCACGCGTATTGTTTAGGCATTATCATGCGTGCTGCACCTCATATGCCTCTCCCTTTAAAGTTTAGTGGTCAAAATTGGATTAAGTTTAAGAAAGGAAGTACACATACCAAACATATTTTGGCTTTATGTTCACACAACAAAAACGCAGCATTATCATATGACCTTCGAGAAATCTGAAGAGGTGCGCAGGAATGTGAATGCACATTATATGCTACACATAATACCATATATTAAGTAAGTGGATATGCTTGTCAGAACTATGAGTGATTCACGAGTTGTCAGTCAGTCGGAGCCCTAAAGGAAAAAGGATGGAAATAAGGAAAAAAGTAAAAGTTAAGCCACGAAATATTCGGAAAGGTGAGAAGTCAAATGAGTCAATGATATTTGAATTTAATCCAGCCCAATTATATTCGCTTTCGCAATTTCTAAAATCCGGCCAAGGAAATTGAGCTTGAGCTGTTTCTGGTGTGGTTTTGTTCTTGATTTCATTTATTATTTGTAAAAATACGACAATTAAAATTATATTATATATTTCACTGTTTTATTTTGTCATCGCGGAATTCTATTTTTATGATTGTGATGTCACCAGCTAATAGTTTCGCAAAACTTTAACAATGTATGATTTAAGATTTAATGATTATGGTTGCAGTCTGCAGAAAAGATTTTCTTAAATGAGCAATTAATTGAATATGCGTTGAGCAACTTTGTTTGAGTAAGTCGGTAATGTTAAACGTTATTAGCACTCGCGTACCTTTTGCAATGTATCATCCATCACACCTCCTTCCATTTGGGAATGTAAATGTTCGTAATTTGGCATTGCAACTATTGTGCTAGTATTTCAAAAAATGAGAGAGACATGTTCATAATGCGTTTGTGTATGTGTGTGCTTATGGAAATTAAAATTCTGATTAGCCTACAATTAGAAGCTTGCCAAGTGGCAGACGTTTTGTTTCGTCTCACACAACCAAGCTACAATTGCAACCATTTAAGGTTAAATTACTTAAGTAAGTCCAACGTAAATGAACAAATTTGGCTATTTTCAGCAACTGATCTGCAATTATCTTTGAAGATAAAAGGAGCCCAATTTAAGACTACATTTTATTTATAGATTGTTGTACTGCCCAGCTCATGTTATTGTATGAAAAAAAATTGTTGCGAAATCCATTATTGGCATACCTAAATTACAAGTTTTACTTTGTGAACATACTATTTTGCAGTTAAGTAGTTAGCCCTAATAAAGTGACGTTTCACATCGATAACTGTGTTAGCTACAGTGGAGAGTCTTTGACATGCATGCAGCGTTCATAAATAAAGTTCTCGTCCGTCTTCGCCTCATCACTTATCATCCTGCTCATGCATATATGCATCCAAATCTATTAGCGTGCCAAGTGAGCCTTCATTTTGAAAGTGAAAAGAGGTGATCATCCATTTAATTTGCATACCACATTCAATTCGTCAAGCAAACACATGTGAGTAGAGGTGGACCAACTTGGCTATGGCAAGAAGTAGTCATCACGATAATATTATAAAAGTAACAGATTATTGTGCTTATTGTGCTAATATTACAAGGTAAACTTAATGAGGAGGTGTGAAATCAATGAAGTGAGTCTCTTCAAGTCAAGGGACATTTCAATTCGCTCCAAAAACAACAACTGACAAATACAAACGTTGGAAAGACGCTTTTCATCGCTTTTTTACATTCATTTATCGATAAGGTCAACCAAGTCCACCGGCAATCATATAAACTTCAAGAAGTTTGATAAAAATATGAAAGGACGAATCCTCGTTAGAGACAGATTTTTTTGTGAGTGTTATCAGAGAAGAAGAGTACAAATAGTAGCGTAAATATATATACATGCGAAAAAGCGAAAACTGTTGTGCTTTTGAGGACCTTAATGACAATGGCAAAAAACGAGAGTCAGAGTTAAGACATCCTCTTTTACAGAGTGTCCACTCATTAGCACAACTATTATTCTGTAGTCATCTCCATTTTCAATCATATCATATACACGTGCGGCAGAAATGAAAGAATATGTGACAGCTAGATTGAGGAAAGCAACAAAAAATAGTTTATGAAAAATTATTTTCTAGTTAGGGAAGAAATGGATAGTTCCATCTTTGAGAAAAAAATCAAATAATGATTCATGAGTGGAAAAGGATGCGTTGACAAAGTAATGTAAGCTACCAGCTAAGCTACAGCACATTGTACAGCCCTATAGCCGATTTTGGATTCAAGAGTTTAAAAGAATATTGAAAATTGCAGGATTTATGAAAGAGAGAGAAAGAGAGAAGCTAGAGGACGACTTAGACGACTAATCTTGTGCGCAACATTTTGATCAATTATTTTGCTATGATGTCGTTAATACTAGTTTTACTCATGAGTTCGTAATCTCTCTGATGAATCGTGAGTTTCGTGTCTACTCATTGTTAGTACCTCCACGGCACGGATGTTGTTAGCTTTTTCCTGAATATTTTTAAAAACAATTAATGGTATCTCATATGACAGAGTGACAGATTACTTGCCCCATCTTCTTGAAAAACTTGATTCGCATTTAATATTTAAGCCTGTCAGTCATCCTCAAATGAGCTTAAGACAAACAGAAACCCAGGTAAGCAAGGGTATGACTAAGGAATTCAAAATTAAATATCAACAAAGACAATACATTACAGCATAGAAATTAGTTACACGTTATATGCTACATCATACCTCATCGTTTCTGTAGATTTTGAAGCTGTGTGCAAAGAAAGAAAACAAGTTTATTCAAAGGGAGTTTTACACCGACCATTGAGGAATTTGCGACAAAGCACTGCATTATGCTCGATTGTTGTTCATAATAATCATTAACAATTGGTTGTAATCACCTGAGTGATCAAGTTTGGGAAGAGCGACAAGAAAGTTTGAGAAATTGTACGTCTCATAGGGAAACAATTACAACGGTTACCATAATCATATAAAATATGCATTGGAAAATCACTCCGCATCATTGTATGCAACACAACATGACTGTTGCTGCAAGGCAATTTGTTGGATTGAATACTTATTATGATGCCTTTTAATATGCATAACATCGGCTGAATAGTATGCTTGGATTAGATGTTACAACCTCTCGGCTATTACCTTGCGACAGAAAAAGTTACAAGTGCAAGTGAAAGTTTTCGAGACTTTAAACATTGTCTCGTTAGCTTTAGACAATTCTTCCTTCCTAGTGTCAAATGGCAAATCTCTGTCAGGCGCTAAACGAGAATTTGGAAGATGCGACTAATTTGCATATCTAATAACATCACTAATCCGTAACTTAACAGAACAATTTATATATTACACGAGGTTAGGTTAAGCTACGCAAATACATTACTATAATATTTTGCCAGTCCCTTGAAATGGATGATGGAGCTAGTCTACAGCCACAAAACTGCTTTGCCAAATGTTTGATGAGGAAAAAGCGTTCTAAATAAATTTTAGTGAAACAATGCTTCAAAATCATGTGACGCTTTATAGCTCATCGAGTATTGCACAATAAGTGTGATGTGATATACAACCTTTGATAAAAATTGCTATCATTCCATGTAAAAAAATGTGCATGTAAGTTCGTTTTTGGTTTTCAGAAAACAAATCGAGTATTTTGGGTGGGAATGATTTTTTAACAGCTCAAATTTTTTCTTCAACAGTTATATCATATAGTTTATTGCTTTTAGCTGTCAATCAATGTGATTTGAGTTGGAAATTCATTCCACACCTGTCATTTTCGCTCAGTAGTTTGAAATTTATTGCACCTTGTGCATGCAACTAATAATGGACTTCCACCTGATAAGGAAATATAATAGCTGTGATTTTAATTCATAATAGGGAGAAATTTTATTGTCATTTTCCATAATTGCACAAATAGCTTCATGTGAGAAATCAAACCATTAATCAAATCCTTTGCTCATGAGCAATTGTAACGTGAATGCAGTTATCTTGAAACTAATTACTCTACTGGTCGAGCCCAATATTACGGTTATGAAATCGACTAGACTCGATACTTTTTATACAAATTTGTGGTATGTAACTCAAAACCAGTACTTCACAAAGCTTTCTCAGTTTCTCATGGATGAAATTGGCTGATAACATTGATGAAAAACTGCAGTAGTTCAACCGATATGTAATTAAATGAGATAAGTTCCTTATTGCTAGTAGATGAAAGTATGAATAACTCTAGTTTTGTCAAATCCTGTAGTTTGACGTCAGTGAACTCACTATCAGTTCTGATTTCAGATAAACACGTAATAATCACAATAGACCATCTTGATATATAGGCATTATAGGCATGCAATAAATCCAAAGTAATTCTGACATAATTTACGCTTGTTAGATCTGGAGAAAGGGATTTTAGAAAATTCTAAAATCATATAAGCTAACACTATAAATGCGCTTTTAATTAATTTCATAGTGAATACCCCCGTCACCGTCAACCCGTCAACCCATTAAACACCAATTTAGCTTTTATAACGCCTCTGGCTCCATTAAAATTTGTATACGGCGCTGTGGGAGTTTCTGTCAAGTCTGTTTTCACTTTCCACTCTACCTACAAAAATTTAATTTCCATCATGCACCTCCATTGTTGGCATTTTGTCAAAGTTAATTTTAACTAATCCTACCAGATGCAGATAAATTATCCTATCAGCATACAGATCTTTTTTTTAGCAATATGCGTGAATCATTTAGCTACAAAAAAATGTACATTTGTGATCGAAAGTCTTTTAAAGGACTTCAAACAGAACAAATCATATCCAGCTGTCAAATCATTGCATTCTTTTTCTTGTATATTTGTCAGTGCAATTAACCTTGATGCATCTGTTTAATTCATGCATTTTCACTTTTTTATGTCTGTTGTTTTCCTTTTTGTTGCTGGTAAGTGCACCGACAAAACCAAGTGTACATACATGCGATGATCCCAAACAAGATCATCCATTCAATCTCAGAGAGGCAAGTGTGTAGCAGTCATTCAACAAGACAAAGGTAATGAAAGGGTAACATTATTGCTTCGAATTTCTTTTTTGGACGAAACAAGTTGAATTACGCTCACTTCTTTTGCTTCCTTTTACATTCAAAAAACGACAATGGCAAAGAGTTGTCGATTTTATTCGGGTCAAGTATTTCAACATTGAAATAATACATCGTGCATTGTAGCTCTCCACACGAGCAAAAGTATAGTTTTCTCTTTATTATTATTATTTTTTTGAAATAGTGTAAAACCAGTTTTACGGGGAGTCGTGATGATGGCAATAACGATAATACTAGTATACAAGGATAAAGGAATAAAAAAACAAGTAGGTATATCAATGCTGCTGATCTTCCGTATAATGTGCGTTTTTTTCAAAGTTTTCAATCCATATTACTAATAGTACGTAATAATGGCGGTGATGGTAGAAGAGCAAGATAGAGCGCATTATAATTTTGTGTAGAAGAGTGTAAAAAACAAAGCGGTTTTTACATCTTCGCCATGAGATTTTCATACAAAGTTTCTTATCTACTAGGCATGTGCCATACCGCCTCCTTTGGCACAAATGAAGTAGGCATATTTAATGATCTTCTAGTAAGTCGTAGTGTTGATAACGTTATTATTGTCAGCGTTACAATTCCACTATTATGTGTTGTAGCAGATGTACTATAATATTTTTTGCACGGGCGTCTATTATATTAAAAATAAGTAGGTTTATGACTGGGAGGAGAAATCATCCTAGACATATGTATGCAGCCGGGGTACATGCATCCAGAAAAAATTGAAAATTTTAGATTTACTGACGGAAACGTGTCAGTCTGTTTTATTTCATATCTGCTCAGAGTTTACTTTGTTGAAAATAAAAATTACCTTTTAAAGTCAAAAACAATTGATGAGTATTGAGTCTCTAAATTTGGAGATTAGATTCAACTCAAAAGTTTACGAGATGACCTTAGAGTCAAGCCAAATTTTATATTTTATCTTTGAACTTGTGACTAATACAAAAAATTCATATAATATTCTACCATGTACATTATAGCAAGATGCTACAATAAGTACTTGTATTAGTTGTTGAACAAGAACAAAAATGAACAATCGAAAGTTGTATTTTTCAAATTAGGAACTTTATGTGATCTCAACCTCTGTGAACATGATTGCTATTGTCCAACAATGTTATTAAAAATACGTTTAACCTAACCTTGATAATCAGCATCCTTTCTTATAAAAGTGAAAACGAATCTTAATTAATTTTGCTTTGGCTCACCATGCTGAACATAAAACATTTAAACCAAAAACTTGCATGGTCACCATCAGGTACACGAAAAGTCGCTACTTGCCATAATTATGCTTTCTATCGTTTTTGCAAATAAAATGTGATACTTTGACAAACAATAAAATGTAACAATGCACACGTTTTGTTTTTGAGTATTTTTTATTACCGGCTTCTCAGTTCTCAGATAGTGACGATTGACGATACGGTTAATGCCTTGTCTGTAGTCTAGTTACATATTTTTTTTTTCAGTCCGGATGCAGACAGGCTGGTTTTTTCCCGCGGGATGAATTCGTATATATCATCATGCAAATCTCATCAAAAGTTACAACTAGACATACATGGAAAAGTAAAATTTTAAAAATTTAAATGTCAAAGATATATGTACAAACCTTAAACCTTGATGAACTGTTTAGATATCCAGAAGATAAAGCAGAGTCGGTAAGTAGGGAGACAAATTTCAAACTGACGTAACTTTTATGTACACATATTTATTCTAATCAACTTAGTATCATTATAAACACCAATT
>JAHZNA010005599.1:0-10807 GCA_027743935.1 Sinodicranocentrus sp. ZH6 | reverse complement strand
ATTAAGAAATGGATGAGAATTCCATCTCTTTAGGTATCGATAAGTGAAAACAGAATTTTAAAAAGTCATAAAGTTTAGTCAGGAGAGATCGCGGAAAATGTACACTTTAAAATGTATTGCAGGACCTTAAGGACCCTCCCGATATGCCCCATAAGCAATAGATGAGATGCCATTCTTTTTATGTATCGAAAGGTGAAAACATAACTTGAAAAAGTCAAACCGTTTAGCCAGGAGGGATCGCGGAAATGTACACTTTAAAAGGGACATTGATGTATCCTGTGAACCTTGGTGATATAAAATGATAAAATGATAAAAGTATTTTGTGACATAATTTTATTTCAACTGTTTAAACTGCAAATTCGATATACATGCATATTTTTATGTGTATCTATATTACTAAATACTAAGCACTAAGTACAACACACCATGCATCAATGTACAAAAATCTATAGTCAATTACAATATTCCAAGGTAATTCAATATTTCACAGTCAGTTACAATATTCAATAGTCATGGTCATCACGTGCTATTCAAACAAGAATCAACACTTTTACAGTTTTGGGTTTCAGGCGTTACTGAAAACGAAAAATTACATTCTTCAACACTCCTCCAAATAGCTACAGGGGCACTTTTTGCAGTTTGGTGATTCACTGATTGTATGTAAACAACCCAATGGGGTCGTATTTGAAACGCGTAAAAATCATGTAGGAACCACCCAAAAACACAATTTTATTCTTGTCTGCAGTCAACACATGATATGATGACTCTACACAGAAAATAAAATGCGACAATCTTGTGCATTTTATTTAAGTTTATGCTGAATGCTCAAAAAACATTTAGGTACTCGATGCATAACGAGTCAGTCACTGCAGGAGATGAGTATGTAGAAAGTAATCATTTTTATGGGCTTGCGTAAAAGGGTGAGCTTAATTGCAAGTTGAAGCATTTCAGCAAAGAATATGGTAACATTCCAAGACGCTGTTTTTCATTTATCATGTCCAGTTACAGTTACGAGAGCATGTTTATGAAAGCTCCATAAAAGAGAGCAAAGTGCATTCTTATAGTGCACACGACCACTTTACACTAAAATCTAGTTCTTTTTCTCTCCATGCACATGTATGGATCAAGCCTGTATGAAATTAAAATGTAACAGAGTCAAGTCATGATTAAAGCAATCCACAGTGTAGTTGTTGTTAGATTTCAGGAAACAAGGTATAATTGTATTTCTCTCTTTGGTTAAATTGGAAGAGTCGTTGGAACAGTTTGTCAATGTAAAGTATATTGTCACATGTTTAATGTTGGACTAAACTGCATCAGATAAACACTGACTATCAATCTCATGACAAAGAAATGGTTTAACGTGAATGAATTTGCGTCCAAATGTTCAGACCGTCACAAAACATTCAGTCGGCCTGAACAAGAAACAAAGCTGTACACGTACAGTGTATACGGTTGGCACTCAATTTGCATAGACTCCCATGTGCTGGTGCATGCACGTTCTAAAGGTAGCATCAGAGAATATGTAAATTGGTTATCATTGTCAGTTGTAAAGCTGACAGAGTTCAAAAGTAAACACAGAATAGCAAAGTGAATCTAATAATAAATTTCGATATTGTGACATTTTAAAATGGCTCCACAAAAGAAAAGGCCTCTGTCGGACAATGTCGCAACGACGACCACTGACGTACTCGAGTTGATTGACAAGCTACGAAAACTCAATAGTATCGAGACAAGGAGAGATTTTTTAAATGCTCGGAAGAAGGAATTATTGGCTGAAACGGGAAAAGTTCCCAAGATAATTGATCGAAAAGCCGGAAAGCTGTTGACATATCAGGAAATGTTGGACGACGGATTTGAAGCTTCACAAGATGCTTCCGTTTTTCCAGAAAGTGTCATCAAAAAGTTTATTCCAGTGAAGCCTACTGATCGAATCGGAACATTTGACGGCGGGAATAAAAGAAGGTCAGAAAGAATGACGATATTCCAGCTGGCGTCTTCCTATCTGTATAACACTGACATTCATGAGGAACTAGTGTTTATCGAGTTTTACGTTCGATTGATATCCCAAAAGAGCACTGACAAGGAAACGAGCAAAGTTCGCTTGAGATTGCTGGCCGATTTGACGCAGGAAAGTGCTATGGACAGCGTTATTTTTGCAGGAGAGGTAATTGGCTACCTTACCAAAAAGCACTGCTGCATTTTTCAAGTTGATGGTGGTGGAATCGAAAAGCCAAAGTTGTATAGCTTTGGCCGGCATTCAAAAGACATGACAAATGTCTTGTATATTTCACTGGTAAATGAACAGTTTGCACTGCTGTGTGATGCCGATCCATTAAACCAAGACGAGCCAAACCCCACGCACCACATTGAGGTAGACGAGGATGGGAAGCACAAGGTCACAGAAACCTTACAAGAATTAGAGAATGATGATATTGATGTGGAGCCTCTAAAACCGGAACCAGTGAGAGTAGGGGAACCGTTTGTGCAGAACATGCCGTGCATGGGAAAATCTTTTAGACGAGCCCCATACTTTAAGGTTGAACTCGGGGATATCCAGGATTTTGAAAAGCTGAGAGACAAGTACGCAGTCTGGATGAGGTATTACGGTGCAATCGAGCTTCGCCTTGATAAATCAGCCCTTGCTCAAGTCCTACCAAAGTTACACGAGGATTTCCTTGATAAGCAAATAGAGTCTTACACGCAGAACATAATAAAGATTGCAGGATCCAACATCTACCATGTGCGTCACGGTCCCAAACAAAAGAAAAAGTATAGTGTTTTTATGAATGCAGGACAGAATAATCTGAACAAGGTGTGTGACAAGGGCGTTACATGTGGAAACCTGATGGCAACCATGGGGAAGAATCTATTGTATTGTGTTGATGGAGGTTCCAAAATATACACAAAAAAGGTTGAGAAAATACCATTAAATCCGCCACCCGAAAGCTGTATCGGACAAGTTCTCAGGAACGAAATCATACCGGGAATCAACACGTTTTGGGATTTCATATGTGGAGGCGACAGTTTTTTCCCCAGTAAGCTACTTTGATAAAATACCATATAATAAATATCATGCTCACAATATACATGTCCATTTGAATTCATAGTACACATCGAGGATTCCTGTCTGCTGGCTTCCAATCTCATGCTGGACGGTGCTGGATTTAAATTGTGGTTTGTGCTGCCAGCGTTCAAGCTCAGAGAGTTGCAGAGGTGGCTGGACGAACAGCTACCTGACAAAAAATGCCACAACAAACTGCTGCACAAGGATTTGTTTCCAGACCCGACAATGATGCCCGAACACCTGCAAAAATATGTTACCATAATCCCAGCCCGCGCCGGAAGCCTTGTTTTGCTAGACCCAGGATGTAATTTTGATTTAAAAAGCAGTGTGACAGACTACTTTTACATTTGCTAGTCTAACGTGGTAATGCTCTGACTAATTTCCAGGTGCTCATTGGGGAATGAACGTCAACTCGGGATATGCCATCGCCTGCAACTTCCTTTGCAAGGACTGGGTAGCTTCATCCCATAGGAATACTAGGTGCCATCCAGACTGTGACATTGCACGCCTCTCTGTGTTGACTGTAGATCACGTCCGCTCAATAATTAAGCTTTACTTTCCCGACTCCATCAAAGGGGAGATACAGGAGCAAAGAAGACACGAGACCACGGGCAGAATCTACGAGCTCATGCGAGAATTTGACCAAAGAGACAGAGAGATGGAAGAGGCGGAAAGAGGAAGACTAGAAACTGAGATGCTAGAGAAACAACGGCTCGAGGCTGATAGAGGTACAGCAGAAGCAGGCCCATCGGGAACACACAAGAGTAAAGCAGCAGGGCCTTGCAAGAAGCCAGCTCCCCCTAAAAATTCATACGTGTGTGACAAATGTGGTGAGAAAGCAATGCTGGCAACTAATCCAATTCATTTACACGAGTCTATCTAATTGTCACTTTTTTGATGTAGGTCATATATGCAACACCCGAAGTGCCCTTTGGAGTCACAAGCATACTCATGTAGCCAAAGCTCCGTGTGATGTGTGTGGACAAGTAGTGTCAAAATCGTACGAGCAACGAGGTCATAAGAAAAAATGCAAGCCCAGGGACGGGCCAACGACCTGAGGTTTCTGAGCAAATGGTTCAATAGTGACATATTTAAATTTAAAATCTCTTGTACCATTGTATAGTTTGCTAAAACTATGCTTGTATGAAATGTAGAAATTTAGTCAAAATCTACAAAGCTTTATATAGTTAATGTTTGTTTCAAATTTCTATTCAGTGTATGCAATGTAGGTATGAATAATAAAAGCATATTTTATGCTAGTTTGGACTGAGCAACAATTGTATAATTTTAATTTGGTCGTTTCACACTGGGACTACAGTCCAAGTACTACTGCTACGCGAACATTAGGAAGCGGTCAGAGTTCGAGAAGCCCGCGCTGCATACCCGTTGCCTCAGAACAAAATTACAATCTGAGCCAAGAACAAGTTCAATATTGACTTTGGGGACGTGGGGCAGGTCGGCAGGTGGTCTCTTAGCTCAAGTGTGAGAACACTTTGAACGTGTACAGGAAGAGGGCTAGTTACGGGCTAGCTAGAAGGAGTGCAGAGTAAAGGGAAGGCGAGTAGCAAGAGAAGGTGCTCGACCTGAAAGACGACCCTCTCATGATCAAGGACACTGAGAGTCTAAAGATCGGCTCTTGATTTGAGAACAGCAGCAGGACCAGCAACCACAGCAAGAAGAAGATACACTCTAGTTCTGCGACACTGGTTAGTAACGGGAATAAAGACGGGTCATGCTTTTAGTAATAGTGTCGGTGGACCCTCCAGCAACGTCTTGTTCGATTCTGTCACGGACGGTCACTGTAGTGCCGTCGTAAAATTAAATCTGCCATGCACAATGCATTTGATTTGATTATAATAGTTTAATTAAATTAATAGTTTTGAATCATTATTTTGAAGAAGCCCACCGTGCTGGCCTAATAAGCTTTCAGCTGATGTTATTTTTTATCAAAATTTATCTATAGTACGTATGTTTGAAAAAGGAAAGGAAGTTGACCATTCCATTTGATGCGTGATAAAAATGCATATTATAAACTTGCCAGCAATCGCGCGAATCTTACAAAGTCTTTATTGGACACAGCAAAATATGCACGCATGATAATACAGTTTGTTGTGAATCATAATTATTGTCGATGCAAGATATTACAAAAGTACCAGCCAGGACACGGTATGAAATTAAATAAACGATTAAAATTTAATAGAAAGAAGTTTCGCATAAAAATATATTCTTTAAAAAGGCAAAAGAATGATATATTACACGCTATATGTGAAATTTTGACAATTAGGACCTTATGCAGGGCCTGAAAAAGGTCTTTTAGATTTGGAGCATTAGCAATACAGTTTGTTCTCATTAAAAAATGCTGAAGAATGATATACTACACACTATGTATGAGTTTTTAAGACTCGGGACCTTACGCAGGACCTTAATGGCCCTCCCGATATGGCTCATTAAGAAATGGATGAGAATTCCATCTCTTTAGGTATCGATAAGTGAAAACAGAATTTGAAAAAGTCATAAAGTTTAGTCAGGAGAGATCGCGGAAAATGTACACTTTAAAAGGTACGGTAGGGCCTTAAGGGCCACCAACCACCAACTGCTATGCTCTCATGGCCTGTATGCGCAACCCACATGTGGCCAGTGACTCGCCACCAAAATAAAGTATGCTTCGTTAAAGCGGAGAGCATAGCAGTTGGTGGTATCAATATACGATCCATGTATTTACAAGTAACGAATATGCATGGAAAATAAACATGCTCACTGCTGCACTATTGGGGAAACATGATTCAGGATTGAAAAAAATTGTTGTTTGTTTTTGCGAAATCTCTGCGAATTTCTTTCCTATTGACTCAAAAATTTTACACGCTACGCGTAAACTCATGCCACATCATGTATCAAAAATAAGAGGGTATCAAAAATGGAGGAGTGCCGTGAGTTGACAATTAGTGTTGACAGTTTGCGGATATGTTTTGTGGTAAAGTTAAAGTGATCTTAAAAGTAAACGTTTTATCCTATGGTAAATAATGTTTGGCACAGCAAGTGAATCACTGACATGATTAATATTCGCAATTCGCATCACCGCTCAACTTTAACTTTCCGATTCAAAGTACGAGTTTAGAAATTTTCACGTTTCCAGCACAAAATTAAAAACTGTGCCCAAATGTGGACAATATTCGAAATTTAAAAATTATGTACAGCTTGCTAGTGTATTTGGGGAATGGTATGCAAAAAATCTTGGATTTTGAACGAGCCGTTTGAAAGCTGTGGTTAGGGTGCTTAACCGGAAATGCAAACTTTAGCTTCATTCAGACGGTAGGATGAGTAGCCTGAACTTTTTCTGAACTTTTTTAGTGTATGAATGCATTTTTTGTCACTTTGCCCCAAATATATTCAAATAGAGATATAGCATGCCCGTGTTAGAAGTACCCCCTTCCTCTGAAATATGCGTTGCAAAGCTTTTGTCAAAATGCTGAAATATTATTCACGACTACTTTTGAATGTAAATGGAAGGGATAAAAATTAAGGAAAGCATTTTATGCGATTTCGGCTTTGTAACATTCTTCAATTAAAAACCCAAATCTAAAATCGTTGCACCCTCTGAATCTATATCAACTCACTGTTTTCCCCCATTTTCTAGCAGTGCGTGTAAATGTCTATTATGACAACATTTTTCATGTTTTTTGAAGCTCTGGTTTTCGTATTCAAATGGATTTTCTGGATCATATTGTGAAAGGAGATTCGACATACCTCCATTAATAAATTAAAACATCAATGGTTAGAGCGTAGTTCACGGCCTTCATATAAGGTTATGTACCGAGCTCTGCTTCTTGAGGATTATGACGACGATTAGGGAGACATGATAGGAGTTTTGTGATAAGAGTTTTTGCCGACGGTGCTGCACTTACAGGGCATGAATATACCAAAATTCTAGAAAAATTGAATAAACACAACAGCATGAAAATAGGTCAAAATTGTTAGACTGATACATTATCGTTTTACAAATTACATATCGTAAAACAGAATATGAAAAAGCTGCATTATTTCCGGTTGTGCTATTATTCTCGCAGTAACCTTGTTTCACAAAATACAAAACAATACATTCGATGGAGAAGATACAACTTAAGAAAAAAATCAAATAAAAATAATGAAATTTCACTAATTGGACAGCGGACATATGTGTTGCTCAGACAAGCAATCTCGGCTCTTGCGGATAAGTGCAATAAGCATGTTAGACTTCGGGGCAATTGTCTAGAAAAATGGGCTGAAAATATTAAACCAAATTAAAATGAGAGCTGAATAAAATTGCTTCATTATTTGTGGAAACTAACAAGTACATGAAAACCGGACACTGGCGGACAATCCGAAAAATTGCATTTACGGCTTGGTTTCAGCTTGAAAATTGAAAAAAACCAATTGGGCATTGCTGAAAACTTGTAATACTCATGTGGGAACCAGAACAAACTATAATTATGTGTTTGTAAGCAGTCGTAACTTGCTATACAACGAGATTCATCAATCAGCCACAGTTTTTACACAAAATTGGGAATTCACTGATTATATGTAAAGTACCCCATTATGTTGCTGAAACCGCGTTATACTCATTTAAGAAGCACCCAAACTCATACTTTAATTTTTGCATGGGTCAACTCATGCTATTAAACGAGATTCATCAATCATCCACAATTTAGGGTTTCAGATTGAAAAATTTCATGGCCCCACTGGCATTCTGTAAAAATATGGAGACAAAAATTACACTCTGCAATATTTTGAAAAATAGCGATATGGACACATTTCGTCCAGCCTCTGAAAGAATTTTTTTGGTTCGATTGTTTGCTTTGTAAATTGTGTCACGTAGAACGACTTTTTAAGGAATGCTTTAAAAGTGACGAGTATTAGGCTAGTGTGTTTGACTGACTGAATGAAATGTTTAATTCTTGCGTTGGTATATGCTGTTAGATGAAAATGGTAGGCTTATGTTTAAAATGTTTAATGTTTATTATTTGAGGGCCACGTTAGTTTTACTCGGATTGCATATAGGTGTAAAGTAGTAATACTGCTTTTTGTATTTTTATTTCATAATCTACACATAATGACTCGGCATCCAATGTAATGTAAATTCTTAAACGTAGGCTTAAATTCGTCAAATGAATTTATAGTGCTACACAGTTTTTGGACATGCAACATTACATTGATTTTTTGTAAGCGACTTTTACTTCTTAAATACATCCAGAAAATCATACCCGGTAATCACATAATATAAACCATACAGTTTCCTATATTCGTTTTGCAGTGCAGCAACTAGATGATTCAAATTTGTACATTCTGCCAATTTTGCATGCGTTTTCCACGCTCGATCTAGCCTCGTCTCGTGCTTGACACTGCTGAGATATTCAAATGTATCATCGGAAACTATTCGTATTTTCCACGCGCCAGAAACTGCCTACATAAAAAATGATTCTATGCAACAAACATTTAAATAGTATCAAAATAAAGCATGTCACGTACCGATTCAAAATTCTTGATCCTGACCTTCGCTTCACCCTCAAAGCCAGATGTTACGACTTCATCGAGTTCTCTCTCAATTTCTGACAGGCCGCGCTGTGGAACAATGAGAATGTTATAATAATCATCATTTTATTCAATCACATATACCCCAAATCTCCTTACCAAATAATTATCAATTTTTAGCCTCTGCCCATCAAGCAAGACTGCTGTTTCACTTGGAGAATTTGGAAGAGCGTAGAGGTCATTCACATCCATGTGTTCCCCATTGCAAATTTTTTCAGCAAGCAGTGAAGCCACTTCTTGACACTGGTTGAATATGGGAGTAATAAAATGCTCACCAAGAGGGTTAAAGATAAACTCGAAACCGTTCTTAATGTCCAGCCACTCTTGAATCTTGAATCGGAACTGGCTGTTTGCAATGTTGCAATAGTAGTCAGGTGGTTTACCGTCATTCCCTCTGAATGCGTCATGATAAACTATTGTTGGCTTTTCTTTGTCTCTATTATGCACTGTAATCAAAGCAACATGCCCGAGCTCCCCATTCCGCTCACTGTCTACCCTAAAAAACACTGGTATAACAATTACGGAAGTTTTTTGTGGAAAAAACATTGGCAATCTGTCCTGCACTCTTGTATGTCCGTCTGGCAATTTCTTGCCGTTGAGACGGAAAAAGCCAACCACAAAAACGTCTTTCTCTGCCCTCGATCTCCTCAGATGCCGGTAGTAGAGCCTAATCCCGTCGTTTGATACTGGCGTTGAGAACTCTAGCGGTCTTGATCTTGTAAAGGTGCAAAGAGGATTGGCATCATTGTCTGAAACACAATCGATTGGAATGAATGGAATTTTAGAAAATGCGGAATTGAATCAGAGGTTTAGCATGAAAAACACATAGCTACCTATAAACTTGGATACAAGCTGCACCAGCATCACCCGAGCTGCTTCTCTTGTACCATGTCTTTTTATAATATTACTGATATTGTGAAAATTGGCTTTTACAAGCTCATACAAGGTTTGTTCCACGATTCCCCAGATGACACTATAGACATCGTTTTGCCCATATTTCCTGATTTCCGATGGAGAGAGCTCAGGACCAATGAAATCCTCTGTTGGCTGCCAAAAAGCTGACGCATGTATAAGTCGATCAACGAGAGGGGTGTTCATATCCAACCCTTTTCTGCCGTTTAACAAATACGATAAAATGTGTACCATACATGTAGTCAACTCGTCAATTTCTACAATTTCTAGCAGGGCTGGCTTTAAAATATACTGAAATCAGCAAAACAATCAGTGAAAAGTTGCAAATACAGCATGTAAAGATTGTGATTTTAATACTCTACCTCTCCAAAAAACGCTGCATTTTTCATGCAATGCCCATGTGTTGCGGGATCAGTATTTGCACATGCAATCCTATCTAAAACGCATATAATTATCCGTACTCCAGTCGGAGTGCTTATAAATGTTTTGATGGAACTGGGAGGGACAGAAATGTTCAGTCGTAACTTTTCCATGAATGACATCTGCAAATCAAACGAATCGTATGCATTAAACTTAAATACACATGCATCACATGTACACAATTAAAATCAGTCACTCACAGTTGTATCTGTGAAATTCAACGGTGACAGCAAAGTATATGGATTTTTATCAAAAGACACGTTGGCCAAGGCAGAATAGTTGTCCTGGATTCTGGATATCAGCATCATTGCTTGTTTTGAAACATCTTTCTTACAAATTTCAGATGATAGCAGAGCCTCGACAAATACTCTGAGTTTGGCGGACTTGTTCAATTCGCATCTAGATAAAGTTTCAATTCACATAAATAGACACGTCATGCTTGGGCCGCCCGAAACACTATTTCTACTCACATAAAATTTTCTCCATTGAGCAGTTCGTAAACAAAGGACTTGTGCTGCTGGAGCTCTCTTCTCATTGCCAGTATGGTTTTCTCTCCAGTCTCAACACGAACTATGGGGGTCGCCATTTTTACGATTGGAAAACTCTCAAGACGCTTTATAAACCCAACGAAATGTAATTCCTACGAAACACAGCAGTTGAAAAGCATGATAACTTTTAATAAGTGTTACATATCATTTCTCATACTTACCAACGTTTGCAGAATGGATGCACCTACTTTCATCCTTTTCGGAACATTCTCTTCATTCGAACCTCGCCTGCTTCTCTTTCCATCAAACTCCATTTTATCCAAAGAAGTTGAATTATAAAGACTAGAATGTATATTCC
>JAHZNA010005598.1:0-12968 GCA_027743935.1 Sinodicranocentrus sp. ZH6 | reverse complement strand
AATGCAACTTCACATAGCGTCGAGTCTTTGTTTACTGCAGCTGGAGTTTGAATACCCTCTCCGTGCACAATCTCAATGGTATACAAGAATGCATGTTGTGCTTATGGTGAAGGTATGTTCAGGGTGCTACCTAAAGTATGTATAGGAATCGTTCAACTATCGTTAAATAACATACATACTCAGCACCCTGTATCCTTTTTTATAAATTATAAGCCCTTAATGAAAAGTTAAATTTAATTTTACGAGCATTGGTGATGCGGATTTGCTAGTAATTGCAGTATTCATTCATAAACCCGAAATCAGTAGTTCTTTTTATCTGATCTTACTTACAATTAGTTATATTATTACAGTTGTACATACATCGGTCGGTTATTGAAACAAAAGGCACTCTGTGCAGCGTGGGTATTGTGCGACGTACGAAACAAACAACTCAACGTTAACGAAAAACCTAAGGGGCCTCTAATTGCTATAATCTCAATGCCACACCCAGGGCGCAGACCACATCTCTGTAATTGAATATTTACGTTACTTCACGTTGAAATTGAAGAGCACCCGTTTTCTTTCCACAAAAAATTGTCATTAACCCGAAAAATCCTTTCTTCTCTTTTACTTTCATTAAATAATTCTTAATATTTGACAGAGAGAAACATATTTAAAGTTCATAATATTCCTATGATATATAACAATTACTGTACAGCCAAGGAATCAATCGAGCAAAGCATATTCAGAGCTGATGTCTATAAGAGAGAAAAACGCCAACTAAATCCAGCAAATAGGAAGTATTTGGTATGTAAATACGACTGCGACTCTTGGAAGGGTGCCAGGGAGGGATTATAGCTTCTCAAATACATGCCTTCTATCAACCGGAAAATACTATACTCTAAAAATACATATTAAAAAAGTTGCGGTCCATTGAGTAAATCATTACATAAATATTGTACATGGCGTAACTTTTACACTGATATATGTTGTTATGTTCCATGAGACTCCTGCCGTCAACGGTGCTACGTGGTTTTGAAGCTTTATTTCCCTTCTATTCTCTCTTGAGCTCTTGAGGAAATGTGGTGCTCAGCTCATACAGGAGTCGTGTCGTGTCGTATTCACTCCTGGATTGATTGGACGGTGATGAAGTGATGATGATGATATTTGCTTTTCGCTTGGAGCCAACAGCTGGACTGCCTATCTCTTTTCTCCTTTCGGCTCGTTAAATGCTGACTTTACCCTTTTTGAAGCGCAGGGCTGAAAGGAAGATGAGAAAAACATTTTGGCTGGAGTTGATGGTAGATGGATTATTATGAAGCTCACGCGGATGCTGGCTAGCATACAAGACATTGACAGTAGAAAGCAACGAGAGAAAAGACAAGAGTCGGGTCATCATCATAGTCGTCGTCGGTAGGAAAAGTGTTGTGTGCACTTACTTACAGTTGTTAAACACGTTCAGTCAGTATCCAGGTGAAAAGAGAAAGTATTTTTATATCCTCTTTTTCTACTAATTTTTTTACACTCATACAGACAAATACTTGAGTGACAACAGGGCTCATTCTTTTATGATATCCTCCTCTACTCCTTCCTATTCATTGTGCCTCTCCTTCTCCTCGAGGGTTTACAAGATTCTGATAACGAAAACCCTATGTACCGTGTTCCGACGTGGAACGTCACTTTTAGTTCACGATTACTTCAGTCAACGTCACAGCGTTTGTTCATCAGGCTCAAGATTTTTGCTTCTTCCAACTTTGTAGCTGGTTTATAAATATCGTCGTCGTTGATTCAGGCTAACGTTGATCGTTACTGTTTTGGCGATGACAAAATCCAGTTTTACAGTTGGATATTTTTGTAATTACAAGACTCAACCTCTCTAACAAAATACTCGGAGTTTCTTTGCGGTGCTACTATTTATAAATCAATTTCTGGTAAGACATGATGACGCATGAATTTATTCTTTGACTGTTAACTACCGTTTTGTGACCCTTGCAGCATATAGCGTCTTTCAAAACTAACTGTGTACTTTCGGGACTAATATATTGTTGATAGTAAGTTACTTGTATGACTATATTTTATTAGTCTGTCTAATTGCAAGTAATATTTTTATGCCTGTATTTATTATTCAGAATAAAAGACAACTCAACATTCAACATCTAACACAAATTGGCAACCTGATTATTCACTACAAACACTAAAAACTGTCATCACTCTTAAGTGTATTTTCACATCGCTGGAGATTATTAATTAAGAAGATTGTCATAATTTTAACTTACAATTAGCTATCTGTTTTCCTCGTTATAATTACTAGAGGAGTTTCCAATGATATATTTTTCTGCATATACCGTCGAGTCGACAATTCCTTTAGGCTTTCTTCTCGCTGCTTTTGATTTTACTTGTTTAGCTGTCTCAATCCTTTGATCAATGAGCGAAGAGGCGGACAAATTACCGACGACGCCAAATAAATTCAGGGTCATGGAAGCAACAGGGTTGGCATCGATATTGAAGAAAATGGAGACTAAAAAAAGTACAAGATCGGGAAAATCTAGCGACAATGATCTATATTACTTTCCTGTAGAAAAATTTACTGAAGCAGGTAAAAAAAATAGCAGGGTTAATTTTTAAGACATTTAATTACTGAACTTTTAATTATGTGTTTTCCTTTTAGACCTGAAAAAAGTTAAAAAGAAAAAAGTTGAAGTCAATGGAGAGAGTATAGCATTGATCTCACATGCCGATAAAATATATGCCATCCAAGAGAAATGCCCGCACTATGGTATGTTATTATTGTGCTTTTAATTCCAGGATTGTGAAAGATAATGTGTCGTTGACTTTTACACTGATTTTAGGTGGACCACTTCATCAAGGGGAGATTGAGGATCTCCCACCTGACGGGGCTTGTATTCGCTGTCCTTGGCACTCATGGAAATTTAATTTAGACACAGGGAAGTGTGTGTCACCACTTCGTGAAGACAAATGCTTAAAGATTTATCCAGTTAAAGTAACAAAGATTACTCGCGAGATTAAAATTGGATTTGAAAGCATTTCTGAGTCCATTTTTAGCACTCCTCCATAGGAACGTGTTTAGATTGCAGACTGCAGCAACCTCAACAATCTCATGCAACTTTAGTCTAGTCAAAAATAACACTGCTGATTGTCTCTGTGCTCCCACGTGCTCAGATTTTAAATCATGGTAGTTATATACTCAACATCGTTACAATAATTTTAAAGATGATTTCTATGTTCATGTTTGTCTTTCGTCAATCCGTGTATGTATGTATACCTTATATTTAAGGTTAAAGTATTGAGATATATGCTCATTGTGTATTCCAAAATATCGCCGAATATAGGTCATTCCAGTGCCAATCCAGAACTTGTCCTATAATTAAATATCTCATGTTTTTCTTACATCGTTAAGAATTTTTTAGCATCAAGCAAGTAAGGTAGCTAATACTTTTTAGGAGAGTAGAATGTTTTCTTGTATTGTTGTCTGATATTAGTTTAAAGATGGACTGGCAGCATAAAGCTTTAATGGCATATGATGTGATGGTCAAAAAACGGAATTAGGGTGTGTGTCTCTTATCGTAACAATGACAAATTGAGAAACTTTCAAAGTAACCGTACCGAAAATAGTATTTATGTATTAACAAATAATTCTACAAAATATAACGAATGAAGATTTCGCAAGTATAAATATTTATCTGTAAAAATTGACAATGTAAAGTCATAGTACACATATGACATACTGCCTTTCACACGTTCACCTCACGTTTACATTAATATTAACTCGACTACTAGTACATTGCAGCACATTTTGATTACTGCACTCATGTACTTTTAATTTATTACTGTATCCCGACCTCAATTAGTATTAATGTAACATTGCCAAAAATGTATGCTAATCCGATTCCTCTGCACCGTTTGCAGCTCTAATGATTTACTGTTGAAGAAATACATGAACTATTTATGTAAAACTCCAGTTTATTGTGAGTTTCAAGTCCGTTAAAAAGCTATGCAATTATGAATAGCAATAAATGCAGCAACTGCGAACATCGAAATGAATATTAAATACACTAATAATTTATGCGGTAAGAACTGGTGAATAAATAATTAGTTTCTGTTTGCTACTTTTGTTGTGCACGATTCAGTTTCTCAATGTTTGCAGCAACACGAATTTCTGTGCATTTGCATTTATGTACTCCTAATTAATAATTAGGCTTCCTTTTGTTCTTAAGATGAAGTATGCAATGAGACGACATTATCAATAAATTGATGACCAATGAAAGTTTTCTAACACCGTTTCATGCGTTATCATTTGGATAGAAGAAAAAACATAGCTGCGAATACCTGCAATTGTCCGATGCGAGATGTGTGCTCTATATATATGTGCTTGCATTTGCATTGGGATCAATTTTGTAACAATCCTACTCGTTCTGAGGTTGATTGGCTAAGTTACATTGAAATGAATATGCGATTCAAAAGGTTATATTCTTTAGCAGACTCTTTCCGCATATAGGTTCTTGTTAAGGTGCGTGGTGCGGTTTGGAATTCACCGTCTCCTCCAAATTCTTTATCGATTGATCAAAACTATCGTAGATTGAACTTCAAAAAACGGCTACACATTTTATTTTATGAATCAAAATTATAGATAGCTCACTCATTTACAAACGAATGCTACACACTACATCATACACAATTCCCATACTATTATATCAATCGTTTTACATAACGTTCTAAAATCTAGAGGAATTTGTATGTCGCCAAAAGTGCAGCTAAATTTGCACCGTAAATTAATTATGGAACGAAAACATATAAATTTCATAGCACACTTTACCGAAGCAGGATATTTTTTATATTTTGTGGATCGTATCGTACTTTGGAGGAACAAGTTCAAAATTTAGAGGTTCTAACACATACTTCATATTATACATACAAACGCATCTCTACTCTCTACACACATTGAGGTACTTGTTTGTGACTAATAACTAATAATAACTCTTAAGTATGCATTTAAGGAATTTTAAGTTTTCTTCGTCTACATTATTACTTTCTAGTCTAGGTTTCTCTATGTAATTCATACGTTTTGTTTTTCTTAGGTACAAAGGATATTAGTTATAAATATATGGACTAGTGAAACACAGATTAGGATTTAGGATGAATAAAGTTGGGCGTTTCAGTTACAATTTATGATTGATCTAACTACGTTTTTCATCCATTAAAGTTTCATCAAAGAACTATTTACAGTTATCAGCGTCCTTTTGATCAGGTGTGTAGACTTTTCCGTAACTAAAGATCAAGATTATTTTGTGTAAGCAGCATATTTGTACAACTGTGATCCGGCTTTTAGCCAAATCCAATCCAATTAATCGGCCTTAATTAGAGCTTTATATTTTCTTATTTTAGTATACGTTTTGTACCACTTCACCACCTCCATTTTGTAGTATCTCGTATCGTAAAATGAAATCATCAAAAATGCAGAGATAAATTGGACTTACTATTGTTAGTAATCAACCCAGAATAAACCAAAAGTTTCCATTAAAATTTACTTTGTCATTAATTTCATACGTTGTACACATTCAGAAAATCGTTAAATAGATTTTTATGCGGAATACTTGTATACTTCAATTAAGCATTTTGGTACTACAATAGTCTGAACTTTCGCTTTGAAGTCACTAATTCCAACCAAAAATCATCAAATTAATCTTGACGACATCGATTATCATGTTGCCCCAATCCGTTAGTTATTCATTACTCATTACTGGCATTACACAGTGAGCAGAGCAACACCATATTTGTAAGTTCAGCAGAAGCTAAGTTGTTCTACAATTGCAACTGCGTTGCGGCCATTGAAAAACAGGATATACAAACGTAGAAACAAGATAATGTGATGTGACATGTGACTGAAAAGGAGGTCACGACGAATCACGTTTTAGGGAATCATTTTTCAATTGCCGGTGCTTTCACTTGTTGTATGTATTTACTGCCACAATCTCTATAGGAACATAGCATATAGGTACATTTAGTTGGAATGACGTGGGTGCTTAGTATATTGTGATTCCTAATGAACATCGAAAATGAATATCAACCATATTTCCGGTCGTCGTGATGATGTTTTTGTAAAGCCAAAGACTTTTTGCTACAATGTTTCTCTCTACCTTTCCCTACCTACCTTTACCTTAATACTCTGGTGTTTTCTACTCACTATAATATAGTATTTCAATCTACATCCATTTACAAATATGAAATACAAACGTTGTTAAGCATTAAGTGAACAAAACACAAGAGAACAACTTTGCACTACTGCTAAACTATTATGTACATATGCCTATCATCAAAATATTACGCAGTCATCCAATTTATTTCTAAGGTCGTAATGGAAATTCAGGATATTGTCCAATCTATATTTCTATTACTGTAAAATCATTTTACAATTATTTACCTCACATCTACCAACAGTACCAACATCCATAGAATTTTGATGGTTTGCTAAACTACGTGTACATGAAATGAAGTTCCCAACACTCACATTTTCATGACCCAGCAGTTGTTTCGTACCTTATAATTGGATATACCTAGATAGCATAGCAGCATAGGTAAAAAGGATTTTGATTTACTTCCTCCCAGTTCTCTGATAATTATCCTTGCTGTCCGAATGGGGCACATTGATAGAAGAGTCCAACATTGCGCTTAATCAAGCTCCAGGTTTTGTAATTAGTTTGCGAGAAATTAAAGTTATTGTGGAGAGCGTGTTGGACAGATTGAAAATTACTTAGGAAATTACAAAATGTACCGATTCATGTGTCCTGTCATGTTTTCTGGACTTGACATCAGAAATAAACAGTTATTTCTGCATTGTTATATCGTGTCTATTCATAGGCTCATTTTACGGTAACTCCTCCTGAAATAATATTTTATGTTACAGAAAATTCAAAACAAGCTAAGAGGACCATGTCGAGTAGGAAATATTTCTTCATATACAATGTATGTTCTACTTTTTCATTTTTGGCAAGCCATATATTAAGCCGAATATACGTGATATGAACCAAAATGACTCTAATAGCAGGGTACATCAAAATACGACTTGATACAGCAGGAAGCATGCAAATTTGTATTTATACGCTCAACCGTTGACTGACAGGAAGAGGTTTTATGAATCATACGTTTTGAATTTGAATCATCTCCGGCATCCAGAAATAGTTGTCAGCATTTTCATTTTCAACCGTCTTTCTTAACACTTTCTCCAATTCCAAGATCTCTGTTTGAGGGCGACTTGCGAAGACCGGAAGTCGCAGTGCCAATTCTGTTAAGATATATGGTGCAGATTAAAACGGTTCCCATTCGCACTCCAATCACTGCCAAAAGCTAATTTCAACAAATAAAACACTTTCGTCAAAATCATGAAATTCACAAGCTTCAAATGTCCGAATGAAGTATACTTTTTGAGTAACTTTTTGATTGCATGAGAAAAAAACATCCACAAAGCACACTTACGGTCGCGTCATAAAGATAAGAGATCTCAGTGAATGCAGCTGAAAGCAGATCGATGAAGCATAATGATGAAAAATGGATCAACGCTGCTAGCTGGATTGTTCTTGCCACGCCTTTGTCACGTATGAACATGAATCTCCACAAGATAAACGAGAGAGCTTAAAACATAAACAGATTATAGCTTAGCATGGATTTGTCTCTCTTTACTTTCTTCAAACTCGTGGCTGTGACGACAAGATTTTATCAAGAAATTCAGTTTCCGATCACCCCAAATCGCTACAACAACTAATTGAAGAAGCAGTGAAGCTTTTCATTGCGCTATTTAGGGTTTTCAGAGAAGAAGAAGAAAAGAATTGACCATGTCCATTTCTTTTAGTGCAAAGAACCAACTGACATGTTGCAGTCATAGTTGATCAATTTAATTAAAGTACATGCACTAAGAAAGGACTCCTTCATTTGCTGAAGGTCGGTACATACATATACATTTATATATATATTGTATTTATAATATCCTTTTGCTTAAGAGACTTTTGACACGCACACACGTCCACAATCTCTGTAGATAGCATACCGAGCAAAGAGACTGCATAGTACTTTGAAGCCATCATCAAGCCATCTTTTTCATCTTGTTGTTGAATGCCAAGTAATTTGAGTTGACATGCTTGTCTTGGAAAGAAGAGAATCAATAATGCTTGAACAAGGAGCAATGCAGAAAGAAAAGCTTGCCAGCTCCACACTCCCCGGGGAAATTTCACGTACAAGTGCTCATTGTGACCGAGTACTTGAGAGATCTAAAAAGAACAAGAAAAAAGTGTGGATCGAGAGCCAAGGAACAGGTAAATAAACATTGGTAAATGCTCCCTGGAAAACCTTTTCACCGTCCGTATCCTTCTCAATTATTTTTTCAAACATGCTATTAAAAGAGCACAGATTGCTCGCCTGTGCCTATAACATGCACGAGACTTTGATGCACTCACCAGTCCCTCTTTTAATAGTATTACATAGAATAGTCTTCAACTCCAACAGAAAGACATTTGCTCGTCTCCATTAAATAAAATCAAGTGAATTAACTACTCGATTGACTTGCTTTGTATACTCTGGAGAGGTTGCTAAACAGTCCTGGCGCAATGGGACTCTTAAACTGTCTGCAGTGTATAGTAAAACAAGAAGCGCTTGCTTAGTTTCTTTGTGAAGCGCTATTTTAAAATACATGAAATGTACCACTAACTTCTTTATGATGGAGTTGAAGTTAAAATATTTTCTACCATATATTTAGTCAATCAAAACTTTCACTTTCATAATTGCTAAAAAGAAGTCTCCCTACAAATCTGTACATACATACTACATAATACAAGCGTCCAAATTTACAAGGCAGGTGGAGAATACGGGAAAACTTTGGAAAATATCTTGGGGCATTGAGACACTCATATGAAGAAAACAACATTTGTTATGCAGCAGGACGTGACAACTCACAATTTTAGTTGAAACAAGGCAGCAGTGGATTTTCACACGATAAAACTTTTACTTCATTTAAAAATGAGGTGCTTGCTGAAAGGCTCCCTTGATTGTCAACTTCATGTGCAAAGAAACCAATTTGGTCTGAAAAGCCTCCAGGTTTACAAGGGAAATGTGAGGTTTAGCTGAGGATGTTTGGCACATAATTAAACAACTCACAATCAGAAGCATTGTACAGGGAAATTAGGAGGAAATGAATGAACTTTCTACTTATGAGCATCAAACATTAAAAGTGTGATTTCCTACGTACATCTACACGTTAACTTTTTCAAGCACGCAATATAAGTACTATTGGTCTTCTTACCTTAGACCGATGGATATCTCCATTATCTGTCTCTCCAACTCCAAGAATCTTTCGAGTTTTTAGCCTTGAGTGAAGATCCCCGCTGCTGTGCTTTCTACCGTGTAGTGTAATAATTACAGAAAAGGCAGGAAATGAGTTCTTTGCTTTGCAAACATGTATGTAGTATAATAAGAAAAATTGACATTTTCTCTATCCCTTGTGGCGATTTTCAATGACAGTAAATGCGATATTCCTTTGTCGGATTTGTTTTTTTGTTCATTCTTTCCACTTTCAATCGTCATTTTGCCGAGTTTGTTTTGTTCTACCAGAGGAAAGTTACTAACCAAGTTACTATTGGATTATTCTTTGCTTTAGAATAAATGCTAGTAAATTGTAAGAATAGTTGATCGAATGAAGCTGGCCGTTTGTAACATTTCGATTTTGTGCGTGACCGAGTGAGTGACACAAAAATAATGTGCATTCTTACCTTTATGCTGATAAATATTGCTGAATCCTAAATTGTCAATGAAATGCAAAAAAGGCTTATTTAAATATTCTCATTTTCATGCAGCTGCAATAAATTTTAATATTGCATACAAATAATCCAGTGTTTAATATGCTCAGATTTGTGCATAATACTTATGTATTTAAATAGCTCAGATACGAGATAAATCTAATCCCACAATATCAGAGGAATATTGTAAGACAAGCCATATAGTCAATCAGACAGTTTTTTTGATACGTTTGAACTTTTTATTTTGAGAAAGATCAAATATAAATATTGATGCAATGATGCAAGCTAACACTGAAAGCTACATTGTATTCGGCAAACTCAGAACTACAAACGAATATCAAGGATTGCAATGCATTGTAAGTTGATACAGGAAATGTTTTTTTGCCATATAATGATTTTTGCGCGAGTTATAATTTCCTGGATGCATTTTGATTACTAAGATTGCAACAAGACTCTGAAATATTTGAAAATGATTAGTCTGCTAATGATTGTTGGGAAACTAGTGAGAGTATTTTCTCCTAGAATTATGGCGTAAATGAAGGAAGCCATGTGAAAGTAATATAATTCCGAGAAAATAAACTTACCTCTCCAACTTTGGAGGATTCATAACACGTCGAAGGTTTTCCGTTTGTAAGAGCTTTTGCCTATTAGCTATTATCGCCGAAGTTGTAGCTCCAAGTGCCTGTTTTTCGTCTTGTGACACTGAAGCCCAGGAATCGTAAGACGAAGAGCTAGAATCTGCACTCAATGATGATGGCGTGGTTGTTGCTGATGCTGATGAAGTTTGACTGATCGTGGTGGCCACTTTATCGCTTCCTTCATCACCAACAGTGTTGCTATTGCTGTCATTACTTTCTCCTTCCATGCCACTGTCTTCAATAACACTGTTAATTTCCATCATCTCGCTTGGCTTGTGTTGGAAAAAAAGTAACTTGTTAACCTCGTCAATGCAATAAAGTTCTATTCTCGCTCCTTGTACTCCTTTTATTGCATCATTGTAAACTACTGTTGGGTCGTAGTTGATATGACATTACGAAATAAGTGACTTTACTCTTCCAATTAGCACACAATTCAACTTAATCCCATTTAGTTTGGCTTCACTCGCAAACAAAAAACAATAGAGGGCAAAATGCAACAGGTCTTACGAGTGAGTGCTCTTGTTTGACTGAGAGTGGAAATGAGTATAAAGGAAAGCCAGAGAAAGTACGGTTCGTCGACTAACAAACAAATACACGAAAAGAAATGAAAGGACGTGACGCAGAATTCTTTGTTTGCTAAGTTAGTTTCACTTGTTACAATTTCTCTCTTCTCTAACTCTTGTGTAGATGCATAATATTTATATCAACGAGATACCACCAAGTCTATCATGTGTGTAGCCTGTGGAAAGAGTGATTGCATGGTGAAATGAGATACGCAAATAAAAACCAAGGTACCCCAAAGAGTTGCCTTGTACTACTGCCAGGAAAATAAAGATCTGTTCCTTTTTCCTTTGCTTGTTCGTTCAGCTTTCCAAGTGGAAGCTGTTGCTGTGTGTGTATCCTTGACTGAATGCTTTCATTACAGGGTATTGAATCTTTGCATTACATTTACATCCCTACACATATCCATCATCATCATACGTACGTATCAAGTGTAATGCTGGAATAAAGCATCGCTTTTTCTCTCCAGTTGTAGGAAAGGAAAAGGAGGACGACAGGAACTAGGAGGAAGATGTTGGGGATATATAAAAAATGAGGGAAAGCATGAGGCAAGAGTAATACAGGAATTTTTCTGTTCACGTACCTCCGTACTCTATACGCGCATGTTATCCTCTGATATCAACTCTGCAAACACTTATGAAGACAACACAAAGGCTGTGTACATTTATATGTGGCTATTTGGATTTGACGGTTTAAAATCGTACAGGAATTACTTACGTCAAATTTAACATCTTATCACACTTTCTACATATTTGACAGCCAGCATATAGTGCACTCTCTGGTTTGCTCGCAAAATATTCTTATTTGGCAATTTTTCATGGGTTTTTGTATGAATAACAAAATGTTCGTCTTTGATTGAGAAGTATCATGCTAACATCACTATTTTATTTACAAGGGGAAAGTTTCGCAAAGCAAGGAGAAATTTCTGATTGTGTATTGTAACTTACAATTTGTAAGCTCTCAAACTATGTTTCAAGGTTTATACCTTGTAAGGTTAACAAGAAAATGGAGCAATGTCGCTTCTGACAAAACTAATGACAGGCCAATATTTCAAGATAAACTGAATATTTCATGATCTTTCATGTTAACAGTTATTCCTTTGCCTTTGGCACTGGGCAAGCTATGTATTCATTTATGTAAGCCTTTTTGTAAAATTATCTACTTATACAATCAAATTCAGTATATGCTGCAGCGTCTAAAGACAATGCACAGAGGTATGCAAATGACAACGTATCACTGATTTACTTACGCGACACATCACTCGGATGAATCGCAACGGGACTAAAAGCCTTCTGTCATACTGCATACGAGACAGCTTTCACTATCAGCAACGAAAAGTATGAAAGCAAAACTCATTGTCAGTAATAGTCCTTGGAAGATGATTCGAACATTCAGATATATATTTTTTAACGACCTCTGCAAAAGTCAGCGATATTGTCAAATACCATGACGTCCGTGACCTCTGACTTATGAGGCATGCCTTATAAGTTATATGGATGCATAGAAGGAAGGGACTGTATTTTGGTTTGTAAGCTACTCCGCAGTGACTGTGACTAATGATCTTCAATGGAAAAAAGCTGTGGGAGTCCGCCAGACTATATATATTTTTTTAAATTACGAAGCATATTATTGATTCAAAATGTAGCGTCTGTCTGTCCCATGCTTCCGTCATTCCAGATATGCCCATATATGGCCATAGAGTCACACTGTTTGATTTTTTTGTAAATCTTTTTTCTCTCAAATCGATACCTACTATGAACTATAATTTGATAAATTATTGGCCAAAGGTCAAGGTAGTATTCCAAATTCGTTTTTTTTCTTCAAATTTTAACAAATGCCTGGTAAATTGGTGATGCATTAAAATGAAGATACTGAAAAAAAGTGTTCAACAGCAAAACTGTTGAAATGTAGAGATCATAGAGTATAATTCTGTCTTGTTTTATCATTGTTTGCTGTGAGCGCGTATCTACCTTTGTTCTCATCTTCTAGA
>JAHZNA010005597.1:0-25800 GCA_027743935.1 Sinodicranocentrus sp. ZH6 | reverse complement strand
ATTCTATGATTACTTCAAGTAAAGAAACCCTTATGTGCCTAGCATAAAATGAAGAATTCGCCCGTCCTCGTTGGCTTGACTAACGACAAATTATATTGTAGACTATCTTGCTAGTTCGTTCGACGGAAGGCTACGGGTGGTTTGTAAAAGTAGGGATGAGTGAGAAAATGTGTACATATAGTCAGCTTTCATCTCATCATTTTCATCCCACACGGTTCCTCCCGTCGTTTTTCAACGTACATGTATGCTCCAGCTCTAGTTTAGTTTAGGTTTGTTGTTTAGCTTGGTGGAAATTGGAGATAGTTCTGATTCTGCTGGAACAACAATGTTCATGGTGGTATGGTCGTTTCGTGGTGATGGCTAGTTTAGGAAAAATATCAACTTTTGCACGCTCCAGAGAAACTCGCTTTCTCACAGCAGGTTTCTTTGAGAAAGTCTACAGCTTCTCCTCTTTCAAGTTTTTATACTCGCAGTCAGCTTTAATAGCACCTTTTTCCTTTCATTGCAGCGAGTGTAGTAAACAAGATGCTAGATGATGTGACAGCGCCAGTTAAACACGGTCTATTCATAGAAAAATAATAGTAGAAACACCTACAAACGTTTTGCCTAAGAAGACTCATAGTACAGTGAAGTACTTTCCCCTATTAATTTACTTTTTCCTCCCTGGCATGCCTCACACTGTATTTTCGCATACTTAACTCTCAATAACTTGTTTTTCATTCAACTTTTTCTTATCTCTTGTTTGGGCTTGAGGCTTGTATTTTTAATTCCAATCTATTTTGTTGTGTAAGATCTTTATAATCCAATAGGTTGCGCTCTTTAAGCACGCATATGGCGAGTTTTTTCTTCATATTTGACTCTTATTCGTACCCACTAAATTTTGGAGAAAGTAGAGAAGCTTTAGGATTTTGTTTTCCTTGTCTAGTTAAGATGAGAAATAGCATGGGAAATGAAAAAGTAACAAAGTCAGCGTACAGTGTAGCGAAGTGAAAGTGGATGAAAGAAAACTGCATTAGTGCTATCATTATTATTAAGGAAAAGTCTATTCCACATCGTCATTCGGAAGTTGAGATCAGTTTATCATCCTCTAACTCTGTGTAATAAAAAATACCAAGTTTCTAGAGAAATTGCTGCTGTCCTCATATATTTATTGCATTTGCTGTGTCGTGTACTAACTTGAATGTTATGAAAAGCAAAGTTGGCTCACAACGTCACAACTCGAAGCTAGCTATAACTAGAACTCTGAACGAGTGAAACTAGTGGAAGTGGAGGTTATGTACATCCTTGCACCGGATTAGTAATTGGGCATACATTATATTGTCAGCTTCCTATTCTCCTTCCCAGATTTTCTTACAGTAACATAAGAGCTAGTACAATTGTACCAGTTTTTTCTTTACAGTTATTAGGAAAAAATAAATGTGATCAATAATACTACGGCTTCTTTTCCAGCAATATTTCGCATTTCTCTTGAGATGTCGTAATCGTAAGGAAAGTCTTCGGATCGACTGTAGTGTCGCAGAACGAAAGTGGGGTATTCTATCAGATTTCTCCTGTCCTAAGCAGCTTGCATGAATCCGAAGTGCATACAAGAACAAGAATGTACTATATTGTATCTATAAAATGAACAGTGTTCTGTTACATTCACTAGAATCAGATATATTTCCCTACACAATCCTATATTAAGCGGATTTGTACTCCCTCGTCAGTACTCAAAAACTATGCGGAATTTTCTGGCTTCCTCCTTTTCGCCATATGGTACAGTCCTTTGGGTTTGCAACTGGAAAAGTAGCGGTAAGTCAAGATGCATAAAATGAAATTAAATTACATACTTACATATACGAAAAAAGAATATACAATACATATACCTACTTACTATACACATAAAGGTACAAAATGAGTATATTAAAAAGAGCAAAGAAATCAAGTTAACCTTAGTTTAATAAACGGCTTCCGGAGGTTGCCTTGTTTTTCCAGTTGAAATTCAAGTATTTTGCGAAAAGCGACCAAAAGTGTTCTGCTAGCTGTGCGTGCATTTCCTCTAATAACCCTATGCGTTCACTCTGCCAATGCGAAGGACTTTCATTCCGCTGAGTGAGAGCCAGTTTTCATAATAACAAGTCTGGAGAATACATAAGTAAAGCATACTATGTTAAAGCAGACTCCGAAGTAACGATACACTAGCAGCTCATGGCTATTATGTAGTAGATGCCGTTACGGTAACTGTTTATCTGTGTTTTGTAATGGTCAATGGGTTAGCCCTGGCCCTGACTGTCTTGTATTATGTTGTCAATTATATCGAAATATGAAGTAAAATTGCATATTACATTCAGATCAGTCAAGGAAGATAATAATAGATGATAATTAAGAGATGTCAGTTTGAATGTGATTTGTTGTGCAAAGGATAAATCCAAAACCTGCAAACTCTGTAAATATTTTTTTATTTAAAATGCGAAATCTAAGCTTTTAAGAAACCACCAACATTTAGAAGTCAGGGCTATTAATATCTACGAAAATCCGTTCACAGTTTTCGTTATATTGCAGGAGGTACCGGTTGTAATGATACTGGTTGAAAAAATATTGAATTTAATGAAAGGACGACTTTTTTCAAAGGGCAAATTATACTGTGCATCGCATTCCGCTTGAAACCCAATTAAAGGCATGTCCTCACAACGTAGGCACGTTAGTTGTTTGTGTTGTTTCGCATGCCAAGTGCGAATTTTGGAGTTTCCATTCTCATCTCCACATATCATTGTTATGTATTCGGTTGCTTGTCTACCTGTGTAAATGACATGTGTCATCATGGTTTTTCAATACTCATGTGCGTGCATATGATTTCTACTTTTTGTATAATGCTAAATATTTTCTGCGTCGTGTCTTTACGTGTAAATAGCGTTTTAAATCCCATTACGATTTCTCATGTTATAGAGTTGAGTATGTATGGTACTTTCCTTATATTGTTGAGCAGTACAGGTTTTTTTTCCAGATTATCGCATGATAAAATGTGATGGTGGTGTAAGGAATATTGTAGGATTGGACAGGTAGTTTGGCTTGAAAAAGAGCAGAAACTACGTATTTACTTGAGGGGTGCACTGTGTAATTACTTGACTAGATGTAATATTACGATAATTTACACCTGAGGTATTTTTCCATCCTTCCTTCCCTTTTACTTCATTCATACCTCACACCCCATATATCATTTCAATGGAAACTTTGCAGACTGCTGTTGCACGTTTCCAAGTTAAGCGTCAGTACAGAATCCGCAAAGGCTGGCTCTCATCTAGCGTTTTGGTTCTATTAACCAAATCTGACAAGAACGGTTGTTGTTTTCTGTGGATTGTTTCTTTCGTAGACTCCACATACGTTGAACTAACATCAGCTCGCTATCTCATTCGATAAAGTTGATAATTCACATTTTTCCTTCTGCTATGCTATGAGAATTGTTTTGTTTAGAAACTGGATCTATGCCGGTGTAACCCACTGCTGCGAAAAATGAGGGATGTAAGGCAGGAGAATTTAAATGCAATTACAATTACAAAGAAAAGCCTGTCGATGTTTTCCAACTAAAACTAGGAGAATTTGGATGTACAAGGGCATGATTGTATTGCATCTTTTGCCTGGCAAGTGACAATACAGCTAGACTAGACAATGAAATTTACCAAAATACATATATGTATGTATCTGCATCGTATGCATATTTTCAACCACTATAGTGGCTATATAGTTTTGTCAGTTTTCATTTTTAGTCATTACTTTAGAAGCATCATTACTTATTTTACTGGAAACAAATAATCTAAATAGCATGAACAACTCGTGGAATTTTCATTTTCACATATTTTTTAATAAATTGGAGTCATATCATATCCTCATTTTAAGAAGCTTTGGTTCGAATGGGTGAAAATCTTGAATGTTATGTCAGAAGTTCAGAACTCAATGATGAAATGCGCCCAACATTTTATGTGCTTCAAGCAGAACAGGATAGAAATAGTTCCGAAACGTTTCATGGACTTGCACTACTTGTTGTCTGTGCGTTTCAGTTAATGCATTTTTCGCAAAAATGCATGTATAGCATACATTTAACAAATCTTTATACCTACTATCATGCATGACGTGCATGTTAAAACCAAGTACTTGTTTGACTTGATCTGCTAGAGATGTATACAAATCTGCTATACGTTATTATTGGAAAACCGGACTGGCTAACTGGCTATATGCATTTCGCCATCGGGATATTTTTATGTTTGTGTCAGCATATGCAAACATTTTTGAAAAAGTAAATATTTCATAATTTGTTGTTGTTGGACCGGCTAAACCAGACTGAGTATAACTACTGGGAAGCAAGAGCGCCTGGAAATATAGATTGTACTAGACTTAATTTACATTTTGCTAACACATCCCTTCCAAACCCAGTCAAGTCAATGTTTATTAGCTTGAGTACATGGTGTGTGGTTGATCCTTTCATCGAGGTTCCACTTGGCTCAACCTGTCGGCTCTCGATTCTGAAATTACCTAGTCACCTACCTACAAGAGCTCTTAAAATCTGTGCCGGTTTCCTTCCCTGCAATTGTATATATACTCCCTATCGCAGAAAACATGATGAATACCAGAAGATCATGTATCAACGAATGGAAAATTTTTATGAAATCTCTTCTCTGCCTGTACCAAGTACCGGCGTTGCTGATTATGCACGTAATAAAGAATGATGGCTGCTGCATGTTGTGGTTTTGGTTTATGTATAATGGCCGAACCTAGAACAACATGACTTTTGGACTTACCAAAAGTGAAGTTCGTGTAATTGGGAAAGTGGTCGTGCAACGTTTTAAAAGGCTAGCTTTGCAAATGCTTCTTTATCAAATGTCGTACTTGAATAAAATATTGGTGTGCACGTTTATTGCTACAGAGTTTACATTCTACAAACTCCATACAAACGCTGCACGGTTTAAATACAAGAGTGACAATAGTTGTGTCAGTGTCCAAAAAGCCTATTGTCCGCTAGTAATGCAGTTTATTAGGGTTTGCTTTAATCGAAAACGAATTTCAACTGTGTTGAAGACGAACCAGTAGCAGCATGACTATGACTGGTTCAGAATATCAGATGCAAGATTTCTGCCAATTTTATAAATTGAGTGAGAATCTTCTCTGCGATCCACGTCCATGTTCATGAGTTAGTAAGTGTTAATAATAAGTTGGAGTAGAAGACACGCGAATGTCGATGTGTTTCCATTTCCAGATGGAACTGGATGAAAAGCAGTATTGACTGAGGGCAAAAGTTAGTTTAAATTGGCTCTGACGACGGCTTAAAATCTGTCAATAATGCTCATACAGAGTTCATCAGATGCATGTAAAGTTACGGTCAACATAAAAATGAACATATTAACAAAGAACATATTAGAAAAATTTATGTGAAAATTGGTAGAAGCAGGAAAACAGCAAATGCGAATTTAATCATTGGAATAGATTTTTTTAGTGGAATGTGTTGAGTTAACTACATTGAGGAAAAACTTTTCGGAAGTATATCCTCATGCGAAATAAACGAGGTAAAACAAATACATGTGTGATATGCTATTATCCAACTCGTGTCGAGTCCAGACCAGATACGCACATTGCTGTTCAAATATTCTGCGTCATTACGTTTCGTGTGAAAGAAATGTGCATATTTTGCTTGCTCATAAAATTTGTAGAAACAGCGTTTTTTTGGTGCTTTAAATAAAACATATGCAAACTTTCAAATTGTGGACAATTTGATTGACTATGAATCAGTTCACGAGTTGATGCTGCGAAACGAAAGCAGACTGACAAGTAAAATTTAAAATAGAAAAGTTTAGTACCTAAATTTTTCAAGTTAAACACAGTAATAATAACCAGTATTGTTGATTTGGATTTATCTCAAATCAAATTTTTCAATAACATGGTCTCTAGAAGTGCTGAGCAAATAAGTTTCTTCTCCACAACTCCGAGCTCTGTGATGGGAGCCTTCATATAAAAACGTCATACGAGTGACAACTTTTCCATGCTCTAGGCTCTAGGCATTTGTGCACGACAAAGTATGGCGATGGCATGGGGGCTGAATAAGAATTGCATTCTCAACCACTTGACATTTACAGCAGGCTGATCTTTCACATTTTTCTCTGGACATTGTAGTTTGTAGTCTTGAAAATGCTTAACTTTCATGTGGGTGTCCGGTATACTGACTTGCAGTACCTTGTTGACGCAGCACTGAAAGCCTATTTGCTTAACTCTAGCTTTCGAACAAATACTTCTTCCACTTGTCACTTATGTTGTAGATTGTCTATTCCATTCTTGTATGGTCATAAACATTCAATTCCAGTCGAGCGAAGTAGGCATGCCCATGAATTTTAGATATATAGGTCATATTGTTAGTTATCTTAATGGGTTGGTAGCTTCCAAAAGCAAATTTTCGATCTTGCCAAAACCCTCCACAGCCAACTTAACAACAGCTCAGTGTATGAACTACATATATGGAGCACCATGAGAAACTTGGGTGGGAGTATGCGAAATGGTGCTATTATTGTATTGTGCAAAAGCCGTGATCCATATATACTACCTCATAAGAAAAAAGGACTGGGCATAGCTATATTGTAAATAACAAAGCTTCCTCTCTTCGTCTTTTTTGCGTACTTTTCCCCCACGCTGCTGTGCCCTTTTTTCGTTCTTTTGCCTCCATCATCTTTCATTGGTGCAGTCTAATAAGGAAAGCATTCCAGTCGCGTTCCATCATTTGATGCTTTATACGCAATTTCGTTTCCAGCTTGCTTGATCCTCTCTTGAAAAGGGTAAAGACAGGCGGGCTAACTGGAACCTCGGTAAAAAAAGATAGTACCATGCCGTTTACAAGACTTACAAGTGAATTGTTTTTTGCGTTGTTTCCTACTCGAAATTCGGTCTTTTATGATAAGAACTAGGCACACTTGTACATTTTCATATTTATCAATATAGTTACACTTTATATTACGATTCTGTATTCTGTACATATTGGAAAGCATATAGTTGGAGGTCTTTCGCTCTCCTTACTCTATAATCATCAAATACAAGGACATACATGTATGGGATTATATTATGTGCATCATTATCATCGTGAAAACAGAATTATAACCATCATTTCTCAACTTCTTTTCACATTATACTGCACTTTTTAAAGCTATTCTAGCAATAGCAATCCACCGTGACTATGCTCATTCTACGGCTGTTTTCAACTCCAAGAGCATAGCAACAGCAGCAAAATTTATCCAGAGGAGGTTTTTTGCCGAGTATTACTACCACCACGAAGACTACTGGAATGGAATGGAAAAGAATGGCACATGCTAAAAAGCCCGACTTGTGATGTATGCATTAGCCCAAAAAGAATGATTTTCAATATTGTAATAGAAGTTCGAAAAAAGAGGAATCTTGTCGACCATTTTCCATAAGAATCCATAGGTATTCAAGCAAGTGGGAAGGGGAAAACAAGCACCATTTATTTAAAAGGAAAGAAAACATTTCGGCGAGCAGTCCAACTTTTTGCTTCCTCGTCGAATGATTGCCATTCGCAAACTAAAACTTGTCTGCAATCGCACCGCTACTTTATTCACATTTTTAAACAGTAGAAACCGTGCTTTTGATACAAGATATGCTCATTTTCTTCAAGGAGGTTAGGCATGGAATGGAGCCAGAAGTTATGCCATGTATCTCTCTCCGCAGTTAGTTTATAGTTTGTGCTTCAATGAGAACTTTGCAAATAAAAGCTCAGGTTAGCTTTATACTTCAGAACATTTTTTTCCTAAACACGCGGACACGTTAGATTGGAGTAAGTTGTAGTTGTAATACAGCATACTACGAAGTATTATTAGGATTGGTAAAATGGCAGCGAGTGAAGAAATAATGGATAAAAGTGGGAGATTCCATGTTACTTATTCGTTCGTGGTCTGTAAGTGAGTATAAGCTGCAGTAAAGCCGATGGAATTGGAGACCGAGAAAAAATGTACTTACATCATGCATGTATATGCGATGATGATATGCATAATACAAACCAACACTGGCTCATTTTTACTGGCTCGCGTAAACTGCATACATACCTACTTTCTGCATGGATGATAAAAAACTTGAGCTTCACTTTTCCATGTATGCAGATTGTTTTTTTCTTCTTCGTAAAGTACAAAAAATGACACGGAATGGACTCTTCTTCCGAACTTGCTATATGGACGGTAAAACTTTATTGTACATTACCTGCGTATCCTTGCTTCTTATGTCCATTATTCTAGCAGCTATCGAACAAGTCAGTACTGAGCTGTGAGTGACCAGTAATGCTCCTTAATTTATAATGGACTCATCCTGGAATGTAATACATGGTCTGTATTTTAAAACTTCTTTTTTCTTCATTTCGAGGCATATTTCATTTGTAGTTTGCTGGAAAATATTGGCGAATCTATGAACGATAGAGATTATTGAATGAGAAGAATGTATGGCACGAAAATCCCATTTTGTTTGGAATTTTCGCTGTGAACGTAGAAAAATCTTGAATTTGACATGTTGGGAAAATCGCCGCTTACTATGCTGGCTGACGTACCCCAAGTATACAGGTACAAGACAACACCAAGACAGCCCCATAAAAGTTACCATACAGCTATAGGCTATATGGTATGCACATATTACGACACCATGTTTCGACTTGATTTAGTTAAGCCAGACCAGCTTTTTTTTACCAGGCCAGGCTGGCGGTTGTTTGTAGGACTATGTACATGGTAAATACGCACCAGTGGTGTTCTCTTTCTCGCAAGGAAAAAGCCCTTGACAACTCGACAAGGTCATTTCGTCATCAGAAGGAGCAGAAATTGAAACGGCACAAAACAGCAACAACGGGGTTTACTAAGCTAAAACAGCTCACAAAAATACATTGGGTGTGTAAACTATGGGGAATCCATAGTGTGTATTATGCATGGGATATTAAACCGGCTTAAATAGTCGCTGCATCAACAACATCAGTAATCGTCATTTGGGCAGTTGAGGTTGAGGATGAGACCGTATCCAACTGTGATAAAAGAGAAATAGTGGTGTAAGTGTTTGTTGGGCTAATACGGATTTGGCGATAAGTATTTGTTATAAAATATCATGAAAGCGTCATTCCATTTGTATTTAGTGTATATGCTGGAACGGAGCAGACCATATTTTCAGAGGATTTTCCTACATACTGTGTCGAATACAAAGCAAAAAGCAAATATCATATTTCTCATTTTTCTCTGGCTCTGAATGATGAAGGTGTTATGAAAATGCTTTTAAAAAAGAAGTTAAATAGCATTCAGGATGATGAAACATTAAGAGTGCTAGTGTATGGACAAAAGAATCGAAAAGCATGACGTTCTCGATTCTCGGCTCGTGTTCATTCGATATGAATATGAGTTTTCAGAAAATGTGAGATTTCGAAATGGCACAATTCTCTGTCTGCCGGCATTTAAACTACGTTTAAACACGTAAGATACATTATGAAACCAGCATAATAAAGTCTAATGCATTGGTCGAGCTGATAATCATCAAAAAAGCAATTCTGATTTCGTAAGATGGAAATGTACCTAACGATGGATTTCTCCACTAAATATATAACATATTATGTACGTTCGTTCACTAGATGTATGTGAAATGTATGGATGAATGATGGTTTGTGGTTGTTGACGATAAACGACATACATGATGCGATAACCCCAGTGAGTTGATTTGTGGTGTATGTAAAAACGAAATGTATTCAGATTATCATTATGATGCTTGTGCTTTATTAAGCCGAGACTGAATAAGAAGGTTTCAAGCTACGACTTTGAGCTATTAATGTTGTAAATTAAGTTCTGTACGTGTTTATCTTATTAAATGCACTTTCCCTATGAAAATGTGTCCAACAATTTTTTATCGATTGTCAATAGTTTGATCGATCGATCTTGTTTGCATTTAAGTTTCCTAACCATTTTCCAGAAAAATTCGTGTTATGAGAACCAAAAAAGGTTCAATAATCGGAATCTAAATATATCGATCCAATGTATGTTGTAATCAAAATCTCATCTTGCTGGTGACAGGATCATATAATCATGATGAATACAGAAATTGGATTTACCAAATGGAAAATAGCATGTGACAATACTTTGAACGACGTACGGGCACGGTATTAGGTAGTCGCGCAAGAGTTTAAGTTGACTATGATGAAGATGCTGATGAGATGAGGTACGAAGTTTGAAGTAAATGAATAGAGAAAAAACAAGAATAGAGAGAGTCTATTTAAGCACACTTCAAAAGCAGAAGCTCCTTTGCCACTTTAAGTAGGAGCAGTACCAGCAGAATTGAATAAGCACTGATGAAGCTGATGACGGGGAAGCGGAGGAATAGTTGGTTAGCTATATAGCTACCTTATACAAACTTTGTCCAATGACGAGAACGCTCATCTTTTCATCTTCAGTATTTCTGTTTGTCTCGTTACTTCATCATTTTCTGCTTGATCAGCTTCACCTTGCTTACATAAGGAGTCTGGAGAGATGATGAAATGAAGGATAAAATATACTTGTGAACGTAGTAGCAGTTAAGCTACAGGCGTTTTGCTAGGTGTGGCGATCTCTCCTTCGGTAAATTAAATTGTAAATTGACTTGCGCTTGATGACGAATTAGTCGAACAAAGCATGTGTGCTTGTATAGTTTTGTTCTGCGAATGCGAATAGAAAATAGAAAATGCAAACGAGAAATGTGGACCTGTAAATTGAATAGACAATGAGGTGTTCAGACTCCTGGAAAATTTTCCCTGGTAGATAATCATCTCTATACGTTGTGAAACTCAATTTTGCTGAATTCTCACTACGGAAAATTTTGAAAGGAAATCTGATTAGACTCATTTCATCAAGTTTCAACCTGAGTAAGCTGACGTCATCTTTCCGCTTTCCTTTCAAGCTTCATTTCTGCTTGTATAAGAATTTTGAATATGAACTATTAACTAACGATAAGTCGCGTTGAGATGGATTTTTTTTTGTGAAGCGGAGTAGCTTATTTCTGGTGTATCTAATTGACTTATCGTATTTAGTACAGCTTCACCTTCACACTTTACAAGTCGTACGATAGTTTAGCCTTTGTTTACAACCAAGTTGACTTCTTATTGCTGCTCCCTTGTCGTTGACTATTTGATTATAATCCTGCTTTTCCAGGTAGAATATTAACTCTTGCTGTTCTAGCATATTTCATTATGCTGTGGTCAAACTAAGCTAATTATGCGTGTGTACATTAATTTACCTACATATAGCTCCGTTAATTTGTAAAGCACTATAGACGAGAAATATACACCAGAGTCAAGCAATTGATGAGAACTGTCATGCAAGATAACATGCTTATATTTCTATAGGAGATTTGGGTATACTCACAAAATAATTACATTTTCTCTCGACAACTTTAGACAGGTCCTTCTTTTCCTAGTTATGTCATAGTCTTGCTAATAACCTTATTTACAAAATACCATTATCCTCCGTCGAATGTTCATTAGTGCTGGCTACATGCGTAGCAGTAGTTTGTGCCTTAAAACTCATTTATTTCAAACATGCATGCTAATTGATGATCATTGCCATATCCTCAATTAGTATTCCACTCCACCATTTTGCCCCTTGTTTTACTGTAACTATTACTGCATCCATTTACTGCAAGTTGAGCTTAGTCAGTTCCAGAATATTTAATGTTTTGTTTGAAGAAGTCTCATAATTACAGAGTAGAGGAATCACCATGTTATGTCAACTAATTTTCGTTAGTAAGGTTGCTCGACACAAAGCTAAAACTGCTAAAAGTAGTTTAAGATTCATTTTCATAGTTTAAGGTTGAAAGTGCTAAAAAAATTACTTGCGTTCTGTCTCAAACGTGTGGTGATGTAAGAAATTACTGTAATGGAGGAAAAAATGGAATTGTGCATTTTGTGAAGTTATATACACATCATAGTATCGCTTCTAGTGCCGACGTAACACGGAACTTTCGTTCCAGAAAGGCAGTAGGATTCACTGTGTGGGAATATGGCTAGCTAATTTTGTAAGGTAGGTGGATATGTGTGGTTTGATGAATGAATGAATGCAGAATTTTTATCACGATTCAAATGCCTGCGTGGGCGTACTCAATTCACTTTCTATGATAAAATATCTATAAAAAAAATGTTTTTAAAAAGTTTACTTTTTGGAAAAGCCTCAAATAGCGGTGGACAATCTGTTTCAAATTTATTTGAAGATTCCTAACTCACTGTTTTTGGGTTAATGGAGCGAAATTAATGAAGCATGTAACCATATGTTGATGATTAGTCTCTGCCTTCTTTTAATACCCTTCAATTTGAACTTGGAATGGGTAACTATAAACTGACGGGTCACATCACAGGGAAAAGTTTTGTACAGTGAAGGACGTGAATTATGATGGTAATAAGTTAATGACGATAATTGTACCGTAGGAAAAAAGCAAAATACTCTTTTGGGAGTTTTTGAGGGTGTTACAATGTACGCAAAAGTTGGAACGCGACTTGTGCTGTTAGAATTAATTTGACAGATTCACATCAACACCATATGTCCTCTCTCACGTACTCACTTATATTACAATATAATGTATACAATACACATCTGTTTCAAATAAATTGATAAATGTATATAAGCCCCTATATGTGCATAAACTCTCTGTGAATCCAATGACGTCATTCGAAAGAATAGACGAAAATTATAAATGCGAGCCAATTGTGTGGTCCGTCTAAAAACAAAATATAAATCTATAAACGTATGTTTCAACAGCTAACTATTATAAATGTTTTTGCGTAAAGCTATGTGCCATGTTCGGCAGAAACTATCACTTCATAATGATGGATGAAGTGTAAAGTAAAAGTGAATTTAGAAAAAAATTCACTGTCAAAGTCATTTCATGGCTCAAGAATTGGGATGATAGATGGATACATGATATACAAACGAGTATGTAATATGTGAAGCGTACTTTCACTAACGAAATGAGAAATGAATGTGGACTTTAAGCCCACACACACAGGTAAACGTATTGAATTGCTTCTTTCAAGTCTTGAGCAAACATCCTCACTAGCCCGTAGTCTTTTATTCCGTAATAAGTCTAAAATTGACAAATACATGTATTGTTTTTGTTTGGGTTAGGCACACACAAACACAAAGGAAATTGCATTGTGAAAATAAATAGAGCATAGATGGAGACGGATGGATGAAAAGTTTTTCTGATGGTATACATACATCCTTCCACCACACACGTATATGTATTATATGTATAAATTTGTTGAAGGGCTCATGTCGCTCCCTCACCAGCTGTGAAAGGATCGAACGTGGGCGGATGAGAAAGTAGGTCGGTTGGTCGGTAGCGAAATTGAATAGGCCCTATATATAGGTTTCTCGTTGCCAAGTTGGAAAGATCATTTAGGTGAAGATATATGAAGCACTAGAACCTCCTCCGCTAAAACTATAAACTATATTATCCCTATAAGGACCCTATTTTCACGTAAAGGGATTTTTCAATGTATACGTATCGTTGTTTGTACTACTATATGGTATTTAGGAACAAGTGCCAGAAGAACTACGCGGGTAGTGAAAGCAAAGGATCAGGATCAATAATGCGAATGAGAACGCGAAAGGAAAAAGAGAAAGTAGGACCACGGGGAAAGTGCACACAAGCACTTTTAATAGCAAAGCAAAGCCAGTCTCGCTCCTCGTATTCCTTATCAGAACAGGCAGAAAGTAGGGGAAATATAAAGCTTGGCTATAGATAGGAAAGCTTTTACACAATGTAGTGAGGAGCCTAGAAGCACTTTTCGTTTTGTTGCTGGCTTCGCAGTTTCTTCTCTATAAGAAACTTGCCATGTATTATTTACATACATGGACATCCTTTACATATGTAAGCTGCCTATGTAGTATATTTACAAACATTTAGAACCTACTTTCGTGCTGAAGGATATTTCTGGAAAGCATCTAGAGAAAATGAATAACGAATTTAGGGACCCTTGTGGTACCCATATACGTGTGCACTTAACTATGAGTGATCAAGTGTACTATCATGCTGTAAGAATGTACAGCGCCTCTTTAGTGCACCAAAGTTTCAAGGCTGAATTTCTTTTCTTCGCCCGAAAGGGAGAAGATTCGAAAGGAAAAGGGAACGACGAGGACACATGAGAATGAAGAATACTGCTGTCTATGCGACTTATATAATGAGAAAAAGGAATCCTTACAACACTGTCGTTCTCATCGTTGACTCACACTCTCACCATTATACCTAAGTTGCAGTAGGAGAAAGTTTTTCCATTTCTTTTAAGAATAAGTGGCACACTTTTTTCTTCTCTTGCCAAGCTCTCCCAATTCAAGAATACATTGTGTGGTGGCGGTGGTGGTGGCAGAGTGGAGAAAGGAAATGTAGGACAGTCATAAATAACCAAGGGGAAGAAGATACATAACGTTGCATTTTCATTTCCACTCATTTTATTTTGCTAGCTTTTTCAGTGTCTACATCCGTTTTCTAAGAAAAAGAGGGATATCCATTCAATTCTGATTGTGACCAAAGTAAACCCATAGCACTATTTGACTTTTAGCGAACCTCACTCACCATCAGTTTTCTATCTATCTAGAAAACAAGTTGGAATATTTGGGTTTTATTGTCAAAGATGTATTGCGTTCGACTTCCCCTGAATCTTTCAAGGAAACTTATTTTGAGGTACTTGCTACTCTTGAGGCTGTGAATTGGGCTAGAGAAAAGACAGTGGGTTGGCTCCATAATCCGAAACGAAGTAATGCATTTTTTTCCTTGTGGAAATCTACAATTCATTTTTGCCTCCTTTCATCGTTCTGCACATTTTCAGCCAAATAGCAATTGAATTGAAGTTGGTCGGCTAGAGGGTTGTAAAAGCCTACGCCCTTCACTTCACGGAGAAAAGTCGAGTGCATGCTTGCATGTTTGCTCACAGCGAAGATAGGGCAAATACATACATAATGTGACCATGAAGATGAAAAACATTTGGGTGAACATTTGAGCTGTTAGCTGAATGTCAAAGTTCACTTCATTTTCTAAGCTTCCTAGATTTGGGCTCGTGGGGAATAATGTAATTTGGGATAAAACAATAATTTTGCTGAAGCCTTAGAGAAAAGAAGTAAAGAGGAAGTACGTGTCCATGTGTTTCGTGTGTAGGAAGGAAGGAAAAACTTTTATCTGGCTATTAGGTATCATTTTGGAAGAACGTTTGTGTACAAAATAAAAAAGTTTATTTTAGGTACGTAAATATCACTAACAAGAACAGAGAACTTTCATTCAAATTTATTACACCAAGGGTATTCTGAGGAGAAAGGTTGGAAATCACGGTACTGCATGTATACATCTGCGATATGGTTTGTTTTGAAATAAAGTTTAAAACTAGAGTGAAAAGTATACTTAGGCAGAATGGTTCACAAAACAATTTGTATCACTGATTTGCTGCATTGCGTTCAATTTTCTTTCTTACCGTGTATATAACTGGTTGCAAGCCTCAACTCAACCGTGTAGTCAATTGATTCAATGAGTAGTTTAAGCTGTGCAGTTTATACATGGATGGAAATGCATTCTTTTAAATATTGTCGAATAAGAACAATTAAGCAGGCATACATTTATGAAACTGCTGAGTGTGCCGAGCTTCAATATCTCATTGGTATGTCTTTATTGCATAGAATTCTCAGATCTCAATTTGAGTAAGTATTTTTACCAAAATATGTAATTTGAATTCAGCTAACCTACAAAAACTTTGGGATAAATTGCTTTCATAATACACATTTCATGCTAACGTTGGAGCACAACGTTCAAAAATGCAAAAAAAAAGTTTAAGTTTATAATAATCTTCCATCTCATCCGGCTGAGAGTGCACTCTAATTCATTTACTTTTATCACTTCAATGATGGATGATGCGGTGACAAGGCAAGTATTCAGCGACCGTTGCATGCAAAATTAATGTTATAGAGAAGACAAAATATCCTCACAAAGACCCTGAATTGATTTACTACGGTGCATCTCTCTTTATTGCAAGTGTAGTTTCAACAGGGAAAGGTAACCTTCTGATGATACAAGATAGGAGGGTGTAAGTAGTATATAATGATAAATGTGTAAAGGTAGAATAACTTATGGATGGCCATTACATCTCTAGTCACTCTTTTTATTCTGGGTGGGGTCTTTATACATGCACTTTTTCATACTCAAAAAAGGCCAACGAAACCATGACGGTGATCTGGACTTAACGCCTTTACACGGTGGAACTCACAACTCACATGACTAACAGCAATATTTTGAGATGTATATTTGTCAGTAATTCATAAGGACAAGAATGAAAATCCACCCAGAACACTTTTGCCACCCATAATCATTATCCATAAAAGGGCCATCTTAACCAACACCAACGGATTTTGCCTTTTTTTGCCTTCCATGTAGTCATTGTGTAGTTCCAACAGCTTGGTTTTTGCAATCTGAATGCATCTCTAGCAAAGCGCACGACGTGATTTATCTCTTTTGTGGAGCATTCATTAGTGCTAATTCTATAAGATTTCCAGGGAAAAGGCGAAAGGTTGTGGACTAAAATAAAATCTTTGCATAATATATTTTCGTTTGAGATTAGATCATTGAAAACACTGGTTATTATAATAGTGTTGTGTTGATGCAAAAGTCAGCCGGTCTCTTACTGATGGATGTCATGTACGAGTACGAAAAGAGATTTTATTTTATCTCCAAAAAAGCTTAAACCGTACACTCACTCTTTGTACGTGCTCTCATGTGTACGAAATATATGCAGGTTGCAGATGTAGGAATAAAAGTAATAAAAAATGCACATGGACAGACTGCGTGTAAGTAAAGAGTACTCTGTATAGAACTATGATTCCGAATTCTGATTAATTCTCTGTGTAATTTATTATATTTTGCATTTTGCACTGATGACTAAAAGGCCTTGAACACTCGTTTTGAACTCTGGAAGCGTATGGCATGATGATGTTGATGAGGCAAGCAGTCAAGCACATGTATTTACCATCAGGCTCAACATCATCACCGCCCGTCATCATATATCACTTTGTCGTATCACATTATAGTACCAAAATCAAAATCATCTTCATATTTTATGCATTATTATTAGCTTTCTGTTCTGTTCTGATTAAATTTTATGCCCTTGTTGACCGTTTAACCTGATCTTTACTAGATAACCCGAAAAAAGTGATAATAACAAACGCTTTTCGTTCGTCAATAATATGCACTTGTATAAAAGTAGACTATTTCACCACGATGTGGTGTGTAATATTACTATGCGGAATTTGACATATATGCATATTAACTTCTCTCTCAACTCATTTACATATTTCCAAATGGATTGAATTGATCAATGGCAATTTGATTTGCTATCTTGATCAACTAAACGCCCATTTCGTAATTTCCCTGTTGAAAGTAATCAGTATTCCGACTGAGGGAAAATATAACGCATATTCCTCTCACCTTCTTTCACAATGAGACAATTATGATGAAATCTATTTGCATGCTAGTGTCATTCATGGGATGTATGTATAACTTGTGTTGTTTGTTTTCTGCTCGTCTAAAAACAGGATTTAATTTAATGGGTTAGACATGAATTTACATTTTGACATCAGTTTCTGCTGTTACTTTTAGATCCTCTGCTCAAGGGCATAAAGCCTCGATTATGACAGTACATGTTGGCGTAATATTGTTCCGTGTCAGGCTTGTCAGGCTTATATGATGGTTAAATGCATGTTTCCACTAATTACTTTTACCTTTTCTACCTTCCATCCATTGCTTCAGATTACTCTAATCATGGCTGTTCAACATTTTATGCGTTGCGCATCTAGAGCAAAGAAAAAAGTTGTTTTGCCTTATGACTGAAAGCTTGTTCAGTTTGACGGGGATTTTATGAGGCTTTTGAACACCTTACCGTCATGTCAGTTCTACGTATCTGGATAATGATGGTATTCATACGGACTTGATGAGTGTATGATGGGGCTTAGCATCTGCATCACTTCCACTACAGACTACAGAGACGAATATTATCAGTAAAGAGAGAGAGAGTGATTGTTTCGATAAGAGACGAACTAATTACTTTGGAGAAGAATCAAATCAAACCCTACATAAGGTAACGACTTCCTTCAAAATATCATCAAACGTAAACCCACGTGAGAAAGCTTACGTACGGGTTGCCGTTGCTGCAGAGAGCTGAAATTGTATTATTTATCTAATTTTCTGGTTGTATGCTGGAACTGGGAAAACGCTGCTGAATTACGTGGGTGATGCGTTTTTGTTATAATCGGATTTTCATCTGCTCTTGCATGAATGTACTTGTCAAGGAAAAAAGCAAATATTGCAAGTTGAAAATCGAGTAGAAATGGTTGTACGTTGAGTTGAAGTATAAGTATACTAGTAGGTATAATGTGTTACGTGGCGTATATCTATTTTTAGAACCGAATGGTTGGATTCGTAAACTTTCATAAGTCAAGTTTCTGTGAATATTACTAATTACTAGGTGGATTGATGAAAGGATGAACAGAGTCTGGAGTTTTATCCATTTTAATGAGTATTTGGGTTTCCGGGTATTTGGCTCTTGTTGAACAGCGAACAGCCAATAAAATTCACGGACAAATTCATTTGTTTACCTTGTGAATTAAGGACATCAAAGCTTACTTGCTACTGTTTAACACAATGCTATATAGAAGCCGCTGTATTGAAAAAGACAAGTCTATGAGCTCTGTATGAATCATCTTAGACTCTAATCCTTCCATTTAAAAGTTGTATGTCTTGCAGTAATGATATTTTTAATGAATTGCGATCATTATGGTACTTCATTATATCATCTTTGTCATTCCCATCCTCAGCTAATGGAATTTTCCGTCGTAAGGAAGCTTAAGACTTAAGTGCTTAAGTCGTACTTCTATCACAGCTCCTTTCGTACCCTGTCTCACCAGATTTGATAAAAATGAGACGTTGATTTCATGCTTGCAGTCATACGTTTTCATTTTGGCTTCTTCGCTTTTTACTAGTGTTCTGAAGTCGAGCTACTAATAAAATCGTTTTTGGTACAAAGGTTACTGAGTAAAAGGCTTGTCATGAATAACCTTTTTTTACTTTGTTCACGAAACGACATTCAAAGAGTGAGTGAGTAAAGTACGAAAGCCAGAACAAAAAAATCGTATAGATAACGTAAGGAAATACGCGGACAATTATGATTAAGAAGAAACACGACAGCACCTCAATTTGTACATTACTAGGACAAATCCTTCTCTGCCTTTATTATAATGCATCATTGCTTTTCCAGTTGGTTCGGTTTTAGTGAGTGACTCCGTCTATGTCATCATTCCACAAGCGGAAGCTTATAATCGCTAATCACATAGTTGAGCAAAAAGGAAATTTCTTTTTTGTTCAAGTCTCGTGGAGGAAGTCCTCGTTTCCTCGTGCGAGGACAGTGACAAAATTGATGGAAATGAACAGTCGACCAAAAGGGGAAATAACGTGATTCGGTATAAGTTTCAATTTACCCTAATGAATATCACTTCTATATAGGTTTGCGCACTTGTGCTAATTCGGGTAGGGAAGTTTATGCCTTGCATTTTTAATTAAAATTAAAACCCCATGAAATAAATGTTGACGTTGTGATACTTTCACAATGATGGATATAAAGCGTTTAGAATTCATCTTTTCTCTCAAACGTCCAAATCTGTGTCATCTTATATGTCATTGTCATATCATATGTTAACATGATTTATTTCAGGGACTTTTAAAACCAGATAGGGAGCCAAAAATTCAAAAATGCAGTTCTTGGCAAGTGCATCAACACTCACTTGGATGAGGTGTCAGTGGTGTTGTTTGATGCAACGAAAATAGCTTGAATGAGTTGGATTAATTGCACAAATATTTGAAATAGTAGAGAATGAAAGGAATAAAAAATTTCCTCTTAGAAATATGCATATTAGTAAAGTTTGTCAACAATTTTCGCTTTACCGTATTATTATTTTTTAAATCCGACAGATTTAAACTAAAAATGCCATGTCTTGTCCACATTTTGAAAGATCTACTCAACGCGGAAACTTTATAGCTGCATGGACTTTTGCTTGTCAACAAAAAAAATATTTTTATGTTTACAATCTCTGCATCTTCAAAGCTATAGTAGCTACGTGACGTGTGAAAAGTTTAAAATGTCCTGCAGGTTGAAATGTGCAGATAAAAGACCGAAGTAGAAACAGAGATGTGTGTTCGAATCTTAATCTTAGCAATTTATTTGCATACGGCGCACTAAACAAAAATGTTGACTAACTGCTTTAATACTTACGCGTATCAAAAACGAGTTGAAAGTCTTGTGATCTTTGATAGCAACAACTGCACTTTTTCTGTAAAAAAATGAAGAGTATCTATGTTGTCTTTTATAAAATTGATATTTTTCATTTTGACTCTGCACCACAGAGCTCTATATTCAAAGGAATAAAATAAAAACATGGAGATGTTCTGGCGTCAGGTTGACTTCTTCCTGACACGCTGACAATATTTTTCAGTACATTTCCATACTTTTTTCAAAACCCCTTCCTTGATCAAGCGTTGGAATTTTGGCTCGGTGACGAGTTTAAAGATGAGCGAGCAAAGATTTTTTTATTTCAATTTTGAAAACAACTGTTTTCTGTAGCAAGTGAGCTTCACTGTTGTTAAGAGAGGCTTTAGCGTACAAAAACAACATTTACTCTGGCGAACAACATTTACACGCGGTGTATAACCGTTTTGGTGTATTCCTTGTATTTCGGTATACTGATGGGATGGGGGGTGTATGCGTATTGACAATGTGATACATTCAACATTCCGAAGCAATGACGGCCTATACGTACTTTTTCCTTTCCCTGGTTTAATGGAAAGACGGGGTATAAAAAATACCACTATCTTCCAAAGGATCCGTCCATGCAGCAAACTATAAATAAGACATTTCTTGTTGAGATACTGTTGATGATTGTGAGGAAGTTGACGATTTGGTGCCGTTTGTGGCACTGCTTTATCGAACTCAGGACTAATGGAGCGATGTAATTTTCCTCTCTCTATCTCTCTCTCTCTTCTTAGAATTTTCTTCCGTGTTTATCCTCTGGGAAATTAGGAGAAGAGGGGAAGGATCGGTAGTAAAGGTCTGTGGGTCGGAGAAACTTCGATAAGTTGAGGTTGTCTAAAACAATGTTTGGGATGTTCTGTTGGTTTCATTCTCGTAATTTAATTGCTTGCGTTGAATGTGCTAGTCGTAAAACAGACTTTAGAAAAAATTCCCCGTTGTTTTTTTCTAGGATTGACGGATGATTATACTGAACGTTGACTGTGGCGGTGTCCTGCACGATGTTAATGTATTTTTATGTTGCATTTGATAAATGTGAATGGGTGGTCATAAAAGAAATTTAAAGCGTGGCTTTATTAGAGGTTTGTTTTTCAAATGTTTACATGTGCCTCTATTACTGGCACAGGCGAGCTGCTAGACATTTCACAGTTAAATGGGTACCAAGTAAATTAGGAGTAGGCCAATCATGCTGTCCTATACATTCTTGGTTTATTTAGATTGGTGTCAACCATAAACACATAAACATTGAAGAATTAGACTCTTTTTATCATACATAATTATCGCCCTTATTTACGAAATCGCAATAAAATCGAACTTTTTGATGCAAGCCTGAATTGAAAAGCACAAACTAGCGTTTCTAGACGAGAGAACTAAACACAGTTCATGTGTCAACTTGTATCTTATGTTTTGGATGTTCATTGCATTTACAAAATCGTGTTTTCATTTTTGGTACCCAACTTTCTGAGAGTAGAAAAAAGTATTACAGCTACAGTTTAAAAGCTTGCGAAAGTAAAAGCCTGCCAACAGTGCCAACAGATGGGTTATTCAAGTAAACAGGAAAAAGCACTAAAAGTGTTTCTTTCGGTTTGACATTTTCTGGCCTTTTTTTGAATTATTAAATACGTACTACACAAAGTATCTACTTAGGATGAGCTATATATAGAGCACCGATGAGGAAATGGAATGAGAATCTGAAAAGTATAGAACTGGATTTGACATATGAATATGTAATGGCGGAGACAGGACGATAGCTAAGCGAGGAGAATTAAGAAATATGTGAATAAAATGTGAGATACTTGTTGTTGGATAATCAGTATATTATGTCAAGGAAGTCAGTTACCATTGCAGCTTTTTTGGCATTGGTTTATGTAAACGAACACAAGAATATTCGTTGATGTTTTGGAATAAGATGAAGAAGGCTAAGAGGAAAGAAAACGAGTCTTTCAGAAGAGAGGAGACAGTCGCATTAGTATGAAGAATTAGTAAAAATGACATGGATAAAAAGTCTGTATAGGGATGCGCCTAATGTAGTGGTGGTGGAAAGAGAGAGGCTCACAGTTGGTCCATCAATATTGGGTTTGTTGTTGGTAATAACCTGAATGAGTATATGTTTTGAGATAATCCATATGTCCACATATTTAGTGAGTTACTTACTTTGTGGAAACCTTGTTTTTGACGCCTCTCTGGCAGCTTTGTCAGGGAAAATAAATGAGAGACTGATGGTGGAGTTGCTGTAGTTTATTATTGGATTTCCAACTTCTAAGAATATCCACCTAGTCGTTTCTGTATGTTTTTGGATGCATCTATTCTTCTTATGTATACAGTCCATTAATTCATATTCCATACAGTTATGAGTTTTGGAGGTAACGGTAAATATATGTATTGTGAAGTGAATCCAATCAATTCACTTTTTACGGTGTTCTTATGTTCACTTGTATTTGTGTGTGCGATACTTTTCAAGAATTGAAGGATTCGTTTTGCGGGTTCCCTCCCTGAAAAAATAAACCTTTTTTTTGTTATTTGATCTAAAGGATAGTGTAACACTATCAGCCAAAATAAATCTGATCTTTTTCCTTTTACTAAAAAAATGATTTTCCATAAAAACAAGTAGAATTATGTAAACAGTGGGAGTACATGCGTGTAAGCCAACTTCATACATAATATGTGGGCAGACAAGTAGACGCCATCATCGTTCTGTCGCATGTGAGCCGCTCACATCAAAAACTTTTGCAGATGGCCATCAAGCCCCGACCGTTATCAGTCAACCGTGTCAATGAATATTTACAAGACGGAAACGAAGGCTACAGAAAAGTCACCTTTGATGAATAGACGCTGTATTGGAGTCTGCATTTTTCGCTGGTTTCTTTCTGAGTCAGGGTTAGATTGAAATAGGGTAGCAAAAATATTTTTTCAAGTTTTTCCGAGGGTACTCGGTTTCACTAGGATTTATGCGGCTTCACTGACTGTCCCTTTTCATTGGTTTCTCAGAGAAATTCTTTTGTTAAAGTCATGTCCTATAAAGAATTCCTAGTTTAGTAGAAGGAGCATGAATGGAGCTCCAGTGGAGAACGTGTTATTGTTTTGACAAGAATCTTTTTTGTGGAGATAATGGAGAAAATTTTTGACAAGGCAATTCTACTAGACGTTCCAAGAAAACAGAATATTTTAAAAGAAAAAAAACTGAAAGAGATAGTAAGCTTTGTGCTCTGCTAGATGCGTAGGCAGAAGGGAAAAGGATTCAGGCGAAATGAGATTGGCATTTTTAGAACAGACAGACTCCGGTTTCCGTAAGTGCAGGAACATCAACACAAATAGCATATTTTTGGAGAGTTCCTCTCGGTGTGTTTGTTCACTTGTAAGGTTGCCACCTTCCTATGGCCTTGTTTGAAAGCATCGGGGTATGGCACATAGTTAGTAAAGAAATATGAAAGGGGTTTTAATGGTCGAAAATGTATCCTTTTTGGTATTATTTTGATAAGAAAATATGTCTAAATTACCTTAGGGTAGGTAATTACCTAATTACAAACATTGAATTCGAGTGGGATGTTGTTAAATAAATTCATATATCCATCAATTTTATAAAACGTGTTGATAATTAGAACGATATAAAGTGGCCTAGCATTTGATTCGATATCTTCAACTGCTTATAAAAATTAGAAAGCAAAGCATTTGGGGCAATCAAATAAAATATTGTTGTAAAATTGCATCGCATGTGTTCGATTTAAATGATGGGACCGTGACAGATTTCTTCGTATTTGGCACCACCACACAAAATGCCAATTAATAGTTTACGATCCAACTCGAAAGAAATGTAGCAGTTAGGAAAAACGGTCGTGAATCAGTTTCATTTTAAAAAAGGAAATTTTGATGCATTAAAACAACCATTAATAAAGAATTATACCGGTTCCACGCGCTGAATGAGTTGTGTACAAGAAGTCGGAAGAAGGATTAGGTAACAAAGTTTAAATGCAATACACATGTTAGAGATGACTGCTGTGCTCTGCCGCCCACGTTTTTATCCCACTTAAGAATTGGAATGGGTAATGATAAAAATTCAGGATGAGCATTTTTATTTTCGTATTTTTATTCGTATGATGGGATAATATGAGAGATAGTTGAGAGATAATAATACATCGCCATACGGTTACACATTATTGCGTTTTCCCTTTCATCATAACTTCCTCTTGAGAAATCATGTGTCCTTTTCTCAGCTTCCTGCTTCTTTCACTTTCATAGCTTCAAACATTCACATATGCCGTCAACTATCTTAAAATTACTGGGTAATGGTTGTAAACAAACGTAAATGAGATAAATCCTTGGAGTGAATATCATATCCCAAACATCAGGATATAGTATTACATTCACGTTGCGGAAAACGAGCGTGAAATCTATTCTGTCCCAAGCAACCATCTGAACACAGTCTCGAAGTGTATATATTCTCGTGCATTTTTTGGGTGGGAAGTAGAAAAGGCCAAATTGTGATGTGAATTGCATTTCATTTGAATTGCTAATGGGTAAGGTGACTATTATATGAGAATCTCTCATGTTTCGTAAAATTTGTTCGAATCAAATGTGCCCATAATATGCTGGATGATCTCTATTTCCCAGAGTAGTTGTTGGCATATTGTGAAATGAATCACATGGAATGACTACTTAACAAAATATTTTCAACACAAAAAAAAACTTGCTCACTTTATACGTAGTTTCAGTTTCATTAAAACATTTTATTTGCTTTTTCTTTCAAATTATTGAGGAAAAGTACCTGGAATCAGTTTCTAAACAGTAAAGTTTTCTTCTTGTATGATGTCTTGTGGTAAAATGCATTTTTTCCTACAAACTATCACATAATATCCATATATTTCTACATCTGCTCGGTGAACTGATTTCTCTGGTGAATTTATGAGTTTTATCAGCCTTCGCAATCTAAATTCCTGTTTGGCAAATGGCACAAGTGTAGTGCCATGCTCTCCATCTATTACTGCAATATATCACACCTAATACTGCTTTGGCTGGTGCTAATGCCGTACCAGTACTACCGTAGTCGTGAATTTTGCATATTGATGATAAAAGATGATAAAGTGACCGACCGAGAAAATATCGGATTCAACCAGATTTTCGTATGAAAATAATTTCTCCCAAGTACGAGTTTTCTCACATTTTCAATTTCAATACGGAGCATTTACATCCCCTCACACTTCCACTTTTACATCTTCCTTAGTTGAATATCCCATTCGCGTATTTTCTCCGCTCAGTCTAGCGTGAATTCTTGACTGTTTGCTTGGATGGTCGCGAATTTTGGGAACGAATATCGTCATCAATTTGTCCAATTGACTTCATTGATCCACATCTATAGAATCCCTTGTGGTAATGGTTGTTGGAAACGTACCTACATAAAGTAGCATTCACGGTAGGAAGAGCACCAGAAAATTAAGTTGAGTACATTACCTTCCTAGAGAAATACGTCT
>JAHZNA010005596.1:0-14302 GCA_027743935.1 Sinodicranocentrus sp. ZH6 | reverse complement strand
TAACGTTTTTTTCTTATCTCTAATCTTTTCGAGAACGGCTACTTATTCTGAATGCTTTATTTACACGAAATAAAAAGTCCATGCAAATTATGTGTTGCTGCAAAAGTAATCCTCAGGAATATGATAAAATATGCTTACATCTTGTATGCATTATCTTATTTGTTTATTGTCAGTTTTTTTAAGTCCTCCCTCAGTCCACACTTATCACTTATTTGGCTCTTGCCCAGTCCTCCAAGACCTCCAACTCCTACTGTTTTTACAGTCATTCATATTGCATGTGTCCTGTTGAAAGAGATGTGGTAGCAACAGCAACTGGAGAAGAAGAGACGTGATACGTGATGTGGTTTTTCTCTTGACGAACAAGAGGAGCAGATGTTTTTCTCCCTGAAAGAAAAAAAGGGCCAGGTGCTTCTTGCTCAATTTAGGACTGATGCGTCGAGCTGTGATGCATACAATGCAATACAGTACAGGCTTTTATCGTCATTTGAGATGAGCAAGATATAAGAACTTGTACCAAGACATTGTAGTCGATAATCAAGTTGGAGTTTAAGAAAGCTGTGCAAAGAAATACAATAATGGAATGGAAAACGAGTCGGCATCGGTTTTCTTTTGGGATAGGGTTTATACCACCACACACTCTCATCAGTAGCTATTATGGTTATTAGAAAATCTTATTTTTTCTCGTTTTACGCCTTTCTTTAGAATTGCATCTTGTCTTCGTCGCCACCATCTTTTCCTTGTGTTGATGGAATGCAAAGACGTCTTGTGCTTGAACGTCAGTAGTTTTATAAAAACAAAAAGGGATCTATCGCGTGCTCAGCACATTGCCTTGTTTCATCAGAATGACCTTTTAGATAGATATATTTCTTATACTGGTAAGCTTGTTTCGGCTGCAACAGATGGTTAACACTCTCCAAGAAAGCATCACTTGTCCTTAAAGATGTTGGACTTTGGTTTAGTCAGCTTTGATTGACGAGACTTATGCTGTTAAAAACTAATGAGAACCACCGGTTCTCTTCTGGCACTCGACAGAGTCGAAAGCCGGCAATAGAAAGGGTGTATCAGAATTCAGATGTTAGAAATAGAAAATTTCGAGTTTTTTCTCAAATCCTGAAGATAAGGCTTAATCCAGACTACCAACTGTTCTTTTTTCTCCAGAAATTCTAAATATAGGAGAGATCGGTTCACTAAAAATCGAACGTTCATTATCCCTCACAAAAGAAGCTGAAAGATATTCTATTTGAAGAAAATTTAATTGTTAGCCTAACCCCAGCAAAGGAATCTCGTACTAATTACAAATAGCAACAGATTCACAAGCGTTAATTACTGCTACTCTTGAACTTGCTTACCTTACGATTTTAATTGTTGCGAACAGTTTGAGAATGTGTGATACGCCGTAGGCAAACAACAGTTGGGTTTTAAACTGCCCCAAATAATATGTAAGGGTACCAGATGTCCACTGGTAAAGCTTATCATTTTATACAAGCTGCATTTTCTTGCGAATAAGATGCATTTAAAGATGATAAACGTGCCCTAGCTTCTTACTGTTAGATATCATCTTGCCTTGAACTGGATAGGGAGAGCCGACATGTGGCAAGCAGTGAAGTTTGGAATGTTTTATGCTCCCAATTTTATTTGCAGGTGGAGAACCTGCAGATATTTTATGCAGATGTTCTGATTCTTTTCAAAGCTTACATATTGTATATGCAACCCAGGTTTTAAGCTCACCTGTTGTCACCCTGTTGACCCGAACAGATACTATATAGATAGATAACTATATATAAAATACTATATACTCGATTGAGAACTTTTTCGGAGACGCAAAATGACAAAATCAGTCATGAAATGTAGCGTGCGTGCACTTGATGAAGAACGGGTTAAAAGCATTCAAAGCATTCATTATATCATTTATGAAGCTTAGCAGGTTTGAGCGGATTTCGTAAAAGTTGACGAGCAACAACAAGCATGTTGCATAACTAATGGATGCAAATCTTCCCACATGTATGAAAGTGACAGATAATTTCTTTCTAGTTAACACGCTTCTCTTAACTGGAAGTGCAAAGATTCTCAATTGTTCAAAGATCCAGAGCAAAAAATGAACACAGACAAGTATCGCCAAGAGCAGGATAACTTATGACCCATCTTTCTTGTCTCCTCAACATGGATCATTTTCTACTTTAAAGGGATCCTTCTACCTTCCAAATTACCTGATGTACACGTGCCGCTCAGGAAAATCAGCTTGTGGCACAATGACACTTTTCGTGCTTCCTGTCTATTTTCTTGGGGGAGCGTTCGTGTGTTCCTGAAAACTGGCATGTGGCAAGTAGGAAGGAGTAAAGTGGTTGTAAGAAAAGAGTATTGTTGGGACATCTGGACATTTTAGAAGGAGCAAGGCCAAATAACATAATACTAGTACACTTACCCTACAAAACCAAGTGCCCCAAGATCCAACAGAAGGGCAAAATGGTTAAGGTTGTTTGCTTGATTTGTTGTGAATGTTATTAAATAAGATGATATTAGGTTGGAGCAATATAATATGCATAGTCAGTTTACCACATAGCATTTTGTTGTTTGTCAGAAGCACTTTGGTTTCGATTTCTACATGAATACATCTGCTTGCAAGACGCATATGAGGATGAACACTGACTTTAAGATAATTAGGCATTCAACACAACTCCCTAGTTGAACACTCAGTTCACGTGTAAGATGCAGTTCTCTACCAGATCCAATCATTCATCCAATTTTGAGGAAAATGTAAGCGGATAAAGATCCCATTTCAAGTCATGTCTATGTTAATGCAATCCTTAAAGAAATAATAATAATACGTCAAGTACCCCACACATCATGTATATTACGCTCAAATCCTGCTTTTTCCAAATCGGACAGTTGGACATCTGCTCAGCTTCGTTTTTGATATGGAGATTTGACTGCCTATAATACTTTACTGGATGGACGTAACACCAGCCAGAAGGTATTCTTATTTGACTTTTGATGCAACGGTAACAATGAAAGGAGCTAGTCGACCTCAAAAAATCTGGAAACGTTTGATGCATACCTATACCTATTACCACATTTCTTTATATGAACATTTTTTTCGGCATACATTAGACATCTACATACATACATATTTAAATGCAAACTCGGTGCGATAAAGCATACGAGAAATCTAACTTGAGGTCCATCTTCAAGATGAGACTTGCTGCATGATGCACGATATTTCGATACATGCATTGATTCCTTTTGACACAATATAATACATCCAAAGGTACGTTTCTTAAAGTAGTCTTAGCCGGTGGTATTTAGGGAGACCAACAACAAACTTTTTTTCCCGATGATATAGCCTGCCTGCCTGGCAGATGTTCATTGAACTGAATCGAAGATGCAGACCTTTTCTTTAGCGATGGATATCTTAGGAAATGATGCACTATGCAGGAGTGCAAGTGAGCTTTAGTTATACAATGAAATATCTAGAGTAAAATGGGGATACTGGACCCTTTTTCAATTCGTTTCGCTTTTCATTTTCAACGAGCAAACGTTTTTATGGCATTTTTGGACCCATCTTCAATCTTGGTTCGAACCTGAACAAAAGCAGCTTGTGTATTGAGCTTGATGAATGACAAGTTTTTAGTTCCTTTACCCATCTCCTTAATATTTGGTTACTTTCTTAATATGAATGAGTTCTGGAGAAGGAAGAAGTTCATTCGACTGAATTGTATGCCTGGCATACCAGACGGTCATTAAACGGTATGTTGAAATAAATGGGATTTTACAATAAATGCATTCTGAATTCTGAAGGAAGAAAAAATCTCGAAATGAAACGGATAATTTGTTTTTTTGTGGCATTCCGATAATGCAAACATCATTCTTAAGAGGTTTACACGAGTATACATTTTTTATCTACACGACTTCAATAGACTCAAAGATTTTGAAAGAGATGTAGCTAATCTGGCTAGGAATGTTGAAGTTTGTAGATAACGATTTTTTGCATTTATGTTTTCATTAAGTCATTTTGTATTCTTCATGGGATTATTTCTTAATTTAGTGCTTGTAAGATATTATGAGTAAAATTGTTTGCACGTTTTTAGGTATTTGTAAATGATATGGTTTGCCTCGGACTTGTCTTGTAGTTTCACAATGTAGAATGCAAGAATATAATGAGGTAACCAAATAAAAGGTTGATTGTTCATGCTTCCTGATTTCAAAGATAAGCAGTATTGACTAAGCTTGCATGGAGAGTACTGTCGTAGCAATGGGCTCATTTACATATTCCTTACAACTCACATCCTTCTCCAAACTGCTACCGTTTCCATTATTCAATGTGATTCCTGTGTAGTGGTGGTCATTTTCCCAGAAAATTTTATGCAAATTTTGGTTTGCCATAAATTGAATTATTAGCTGAATTCAAGCCAAGGATCTATTCTTTACTCTGCATGTTGAAGAAAAAATATCGACTCATGCCATATTTCTAAATATTCTTAAGCTCGACTCATGTCATACTTATTTTTGTGATTAGAAAAAGGTAGCAAGCAAGTATGAAAAATATTTTGGATGAAACTAGGAGCTTCTTTCTTGTGCATGCAATGTGTGTATCGTGTCGTGTTATAGTGCTTTCGAAACGTATCATTATCCTTTCGTTCCAGATTCCACTTTTCAAACATTTTGCATGATGCGCTGACTTTTAGGCTCAACAGAAGAGGGGACTTCTAATTCCCATACAAAGAGTATTGTTTCGTATGCTGAATTGTATGTATTAGCGTTTATATTCTCGGCATGCATATACCCTACACTGATATAAGCATGCGTATAATTATCATAATATCTCGTTATACCTAAATATCTAAAAAAGAACAAGACACCTTCCCCGTTTCCTTTGAACCCAGGCTATTATGAATGTCAAATTCGTGTGATGTTTGCTGGCATGAAGGGTGAGCTTACTTGCTTGATGAAATTACGCATCGAAATAGGGCTTAAGATCGCCCCAGACTTTGAATCTAGCTTATTACCTAACCCTTGAAGCAAGCCTCAAAGTGACCTTGGTGGGTGCTACATACTAATTGCTTGATTTGAATGAAGCTAAAAAAAATTGGAGCCTTCATTTTTTCCGTATATGACACTATATATATGTACATATATCCACCTTAACATGCACATCCGAAAACAAGATGTTTGCGCGTGGTACAACGAAATGACTAAGGAAATGCTGCTGATTTACGACAAACCATAATAGATCGAGCCGTTGCGTTGCCCACATGGACAACCTACATCTTGTGTATATGTTTTTTAGCTGTAACAAATCCATCGTCCATCCTCGCTCCAGTTTCACTGGTTTTATGCTGATGTCAAAAAAAACTGTGGATGGAGCAACATGAAATCGGTATTATGTTCCACGTCATAAACTTCAGGGAGTAAAAAGAGGTCTGCATTCAGCATTTTAATGTGCTGCTCAGTTGTTTCGAATAAAGCGGATTGCGATGACTAGGGCACACAATTTATTTGCCCAGTTCCTCCAGAAGTTCTCCTAAAAGCGGACTATATTCATTTTCATATGCATCATACCTATTTGAAATTTGAAAAAGCCCTTTCTGTCATACGAGAGAGAAGGGAAAAGACCCTACAACTAATCATATAATAATAATGACGGTGATCCGGTGGGGTCGTCAACTGAACTAAAATCGTTTTAAACTGATGATGAGTGAGCATCTGCCATTTGTTGCCGAGAGAAATAAGACTAGAACGAGCCAACTCAGGAATTCTATTCAGATAGAAGTGTATCCTTCACCATTGAAACGTAAAACTAGGGTCTACGTTCTACTTCATAACCTGAATTGTTTGCTCCAGGATCTCGGTTTCTTCTTGTTTTGATGTGGTTATTTTTAAGCATCTTATATAAGAATACCAATATAGCATCACATATATAAACATCTAATACAAAAAAAATCCATTTGGTCCACTTCCCTCTTTGCCCTTTTATTTTTTTACAAAAAACCTATTCCCTTCATATTTATTACATCGTCTTGAACCAGCTAGAGGAAGTAATAATAAGAGCAATTCAGGAATTAGGGACTTGAGGGGTTTGTCACAATAGAAAAAAGGTAAGCCTGCCATGTGGATTTGGTTGAGCAACAACGAAGATGATAAAGACGACGAGAGCCAGCTGAATTTTTCTGCTTCTCTGAAGTTCCATATCTGAGAGACGCTGATATATATACAATGCACAAAGATTGTACTATAATGACCCCGGCATTGAACGTTGCCTGGATTTCGTAGCCTTTGCTCATATACATACATTGGTTAAGTAAATACTTGCGACGAAAGATGATCCCTGTTTTAACTGAATGTGTGTAATTGTATACAAACAGTACCAATATATACGAATCCGATCTTATGAAAAGCATATGAATTTTGTAGGAAAAATAAGAGAGATTAAACTTGTGTGTAGAAAGATGGAACATTTTAAAATGTAAGAGCACACTCATCCCTTATATATGCGTAGGAGCTTTATGATGAGTAGACAAAAAAGCGACAAAAATGAAAAGGAGACCCTTTGAAACATCGTTCCACAATTTCATACAAAAAACACATCTTTCCCTTTTCCAATACATGATGCATGCATCCACATACATAACTTGAAAACTTTTAACGCAGATGGTCTGCACATGAGGTACGGTTATTACAGGAGTAACGGAGGAGGGTTATTCCATGACATGATGATGGTGAATGTTGGGCTAGGGGAAAATGATGGAATATATTCAGTAGTTTTCTTGGTTGAAGGCTCATTGTTAGGCAAGAAACCGGCCAAGAAGGATCTCAATTCCTATCTTCTCTCTCGTCATCCCATTCGGCCATCTGGTCTCTGGAGCTAGTTGCTTGCCGTGACAGTTGTTGCTGAGAGTTTTGTGAAGATTAAGTTTAAAGTGAAAAATCTTTTTTTGTGCGTGAGGCATTACCAAGCTAGCCTATTTTAACACGATACGGCTTTTTGCATTCGAAGAATCTCACAGAGGAGGGAAAAACTGAAACACCACTTGTTGCATACAAGCCTATATTGAAATTCATACGTTTGGCAAAACTCATATATTTGTGGAAGAATGAAACAAAGAGGAAACACAGTGTGAGTTTAACGACTACTGTTTATTTCAAAAGACCAATTCGCCACGAAGAAATTAATGAGAGTTATCCTGCACTAAAATTAGTGACAGTTACTATTGTTGAGTGGACTGACATCAAGTTAACTTTTAACGTAGACAAGTTGTCATATAAATATTGTGAAGTGAAATCGGACAATTCATTCCAGAGAAGGATTTCCTTTCCAATCAAAAGCGATCTATTCGAATGTGTATGCTCGCATGAAGCCTTTGTGCTGTGTTTAACAAAAAAGGAACTTACATTCTCAGAGGAAAATTTCCCACGTTGTTGATATTATTTGGACAAAAAAGGTAAGTTGAGGTAGGGGAGCCTACCGAAAACTCATTCCATTTTATTTCTTGTGTGCACGTTTTTTTTATCCGTGTAGTTGAGTTTGAGAAGTTGCATTGTATGAAATGCGCACAAACTTATGTACTACTTTTCTTGAGCGTGAAGACCACCGATAGAAGCATAAATTTATGTAATTTCCTGTCCTACCGACAGTCAAGCTATTATGTAGGTGTATGAAATTGTGCTCATTATTTCAGCTTCCTTGTAGGTAGCTTGCATTTTTCATAAGTAAAATGTGGTTTTACGGGATGATGTTGGACTTATTTTTATCACGAACTACATGCACATTACCATTCTTATAAGAGGCATTATTGAAGTTATGAAATTCAGATTAGGTGTTAGGAGGAAAGTTGTTACTTCCAAAGTTTAAGCAAAGTATTGCATGGATTATGGATTACAGCATAGTGTACAGATATTGAAAGATGTAGATGAAGAAATACTTTTTTTCCTAGTTATGTTTATGATCCAAAAGCTCAGCTTAGCTATTTCATTAAGTTCATCAGCAAAAGCTTATGATTTTAAAGTTTAGTGAAGTGAATGACCAGAATATTTGTTAACATTACAAATTTATGATACGGTTAAACAGTCAGCCGTATTTAGATAAAATCAAGTCAACGAACTAATGTATATGCAATGCCAGCTACAACGGTTAATCGGATAAATGTGACTCAAATCAAGTGTGGTAAATAATACCCCTGATTTTTCTATCTGTATAGAATCCTATTACTGCTATATCAACAAAGATATTGGATCTCTGCAAAAGTAAACAACATGGAAACTGACGATAGGCATACGAAGAAATTCAACTCCATGTTGTCAATGTGGTAAGTTTATTTTTCCTTGTCTTTACTTTTTTCAAATTTACTCAACAGCATGTCTTTCTTCATATACCTTTCGAAACGGCAAAAAGCTGACTCTTTTCTTGCTAACTTCTACAAATGAGTAAAATTCATAAGATAATTCAGTAAGGATATATATTTTTTATATAAAACATCATTGGCTGACTGACTATGGATTTTCGGTAAAAGCCATTTCTTTTCAAATCTTGCTGAACACTCAAATAGAGATTCCTTTATTTCATAAAAAAGTGACCACTTATTGAAGTTGATGACTGAGCAAAACTGAGATATTAGCTCTTTCCAAATAATTTGCTATATAAGAATCATGCGGATAACTTTATAACAGGGTATGACTTTTCTAAAAATAGGTATGGAATAAACATCGGAGCTCTTCAGGTGTATCTCATTGTCCAAAATGTGTCGAAATTTGTGAGATACGCTGAGCTTCCTTGGCCGTATCAAAAGACCCCAACGGTTGAACTAAACGTCTACATTGGCATGACTGGTAAGTGACTCGTTTTATGCTGATATGAATAAGTGGAGGATTAAAGTACAAATTAAATTAGTTCCTTTTGAAGAATTTAAGTACATAATCCAAAGTAATAACTCATCTAATCATGTAACTTCATTAAATCAGGTCTTGCCGTACTACTACTGCCATTCTTCTTGAGTGCTTGCTTTCTCAAAATTGGAAACTTGGCAAATGACAACCAAATGCTTGGAAAGCGGCTTAGATTTCGTGATGACTGGACGAAATTGCTGACAGCAAATAGACTGCATGATGTGAAGAGTCTCTTTGTCACAATCTGGAAGCATAGTGGGCCCATTTCCTCAATCCTTCATTTGATCTGCAGCGTGTCTCTCTTATTTCCCCAAATCTTGATGGAAAGTGTTTTGGTCAAGAATGGCTTCCTTTCCAACCGTAAGTGGATCATTTAGTTGATAACCTATCCAATATAACAATTTATTTCGTAAGGATACTATGTCAGCATAATATATGCATCAACAAGGTTCTAATATTGATTTTTCAATTTATCAGAGCACATCTGGAAAACAGACCTGGACATCATGCTGCGTAATAATGCTGATATCAGCTATATCAAATCTTTACCATCCGAAAATGGCATTGAAACTCGTGTCTTCCCAATACCAACACCACAAAAAACTGACGGTCTCACCCTGGAGTTCATCAACTATGCTATTGCCTTGTTTGTATTTTCTGTGAGATACGCTCAAGTTTTTTGGGAATGTCATAAACCCTTTTCCATCGTGCTCGGTCTCCAGCAAATTCTCTCAACTATACATTCGTTGATCTCTTTATGTACATTTTCTATCCTGTACAAAGTTCATATTACCAATGCATATGGTGACTCTCACACCACGATCCCGTTTCTTCTGGATGGACACATCACACTTCTTCTTCACGCCATTACGTCTACCATTCTGTTTCTCTCTGCCAATGTCACGTATCACCTGGGCTTCATCAAATTTACGTCTTTCATCCAGGAAAAGATCCGGAAACTGCTCGTCACCAAAGAAAAGGATTCTTCCGCTTATGGGTACGTGACTTACAGAAGAAGTCTAAAATTTATTAGGCGCAATGTATAATAATATTCATTTGATCTTATCTCTATGTAGAAGTGGCTGGATATACTTTCCTCACTCAGCTGCTGTGTCCATTGCATTGGCGTTGGCTGCTACGCAGAGCCCGTTGGTCCATGATGCCTATCTTTTGTATCAACTGTCATCCAACAAATTAATGATTCTCTATGGTGGAAGCACAGTTGTTCATTTCTTTTGCTGGATCACTCTCTGGCTTGTGCTCACTTTCACGGGGACATGGAACTTTAGAATTAATGTAAGTCCATCCACCGTCAATTTCCTCTACGCATGATCTAAAAATGTTGCATAAATCATTCACTCTTATTATCTTTATCGCTCTTGTAGGCTGTCATGTTTCAACCAATTGAGGGGCTTGAGCCAATTGGCTTATCAGCAGAGGTATTGATTGATAGGAAAACGGAAGCACCAGTGAATCCTTTCTCGTCTTCTTTGTTGGTTATATGTGAAGGTAGAGCATTTCCTGTGGATAACGCTGAAGATAGGAGATCGGTCATGTCTGTTATTCCAAAGGCACATCCAGCTGAACCTATTTACTGGAAGAAACCACAACAGATTACGAGTCCTTTGCCGAGCTGCATGTCTACGAAAGCCGATACTTGGTCGAAGGATCATAAGGGCATTAAATATATGGCTGTGAGGAAAGAGGTCACCTTTGATGATGAACTAGCTTCACCCAGGTACTTAACTTTAGTTTTATATCAGAAAAATGTAGGATAATTTTGGAAATTGCATGACTAAATTATGAAATTTTTTGCAATTATAGATATTACTCTCCTGCGACCCGTAGCGAGAAATCAGGCTGGAAAAGTCCTACTCCAAACCATTGTTGCGAAGGCAATGTTGAGAGCAGTAGAGACTTCGACGCTGGTGAATACGCGTATTTAAGTGGTGGACGTGGTAGCATCATGAAAAAATTCTTGGCGGACAACCACGATTCTAACAAAGGATGCCACAGCATGCATGAATCTATTTATGGCACGAATCCTTTACTAGAAGAACGAAAAATGGTTTCAAGCCCAGTTCCAACCATTGATTCTTCTAGTGGCGTAAGCTCAGCTGGAAGTCAGAGAAGTAATATGGGTCCTCCATCCTCAACCCCTAGTTGTAGTCAATATTCGGAAGGGTCATATTCTGACAAGCGCAACTCTAACATAATGATTGTCGAGCCTACTGCTCATTATGAACCAGCACCAGTGCGAGGAATTAGCAGGCGAAGTAGTATGCGCGTCACTCCATGTTCTCCCATTTACGAAACAAAAACCCAGTTATCGAAAGAGTATCCCATGATCGGCAAGTGTGGATCTCAAATTCCTGATTCTGGAATTTATGGAAAGCTGAGGTGGGATAACTCAGGTCCAAGATCTAGTCCAAACTATGAAGCAATTTATGGGAAAACGAGGAGACAATCTAATTATGGTGACCTTAAAAGTCCCTGCATTAATGAACATTTTCAGCATAATGAAAATGCTAAGGAGATTATCGTGGAAAACTTGAGACGGCCTGTTGAAGAGTCAAAAAATATTTCAGATAGTATGATCGATATTTGCCCACCGATCCCTCCACCGCTTCCTGTATTATCTTATGTAACTAGGCAGAACTCAACTGTTTCTTCAAACTCTCATTATAATAGTAGATCTAATGGTATTCTTATGACTGCTGCACAAATGGAGAGCAGTAGTTGTAATGAAATGGTATAATGTTCCTTCGCTGAAGTTATACTTCCTACGCTACAAATCCAGCAAAATAGTCATTTATAACCGCTGCTTTAGTGTTAAGTCTTCGAAATTGGTAAATATACCGAACTTGTTATATTTTTTATTACTTATTTATCTCTTGCTTCAGAATCTTATTTATACTTAAGTGTACTGCATAAAAGAGTCATGGAATTTTGACAATAGAATAGAAAGTTCAGCTTTTTGTGGCTTCCCAGCACGATTTCGTTTTTGGTCCTTATGGTTTGTATAAAGACTGTACACGTCAAAATGCTAAAGTATTATATTGATGTTCATTTAAAGCTACAGATATTGAAGCAATTGAAGCAATAAACATGATACGATATGATTTATTAAATTTACATTCAATCCAAGAATACTCGCACACATTTTTTTGGCATTAGTCAGTTGAATATAATACATAATTCTAGAAAGCATTGGATATTCATTCGTAAGATTTTAACAATTCTCGATTTTTTGATTCCTAAAGCTAATTGAAACAACCTCACCTTGCAAAAACCAAATGGGTACATATTATAACACAAAATTTATTATCTACGAACAGACAGAACAATTTCTATAACAATTTATCCAGACAATGGTTACTGAAATGGCTAAAGGATTCCATAAAAACTAATTCTAAATCAGCATCACTGCAAGCTAATCCCTGTCACTAATTGTAAAAGGGCTGCACTTTATTCTACACGTTTGTCATAATACTCCAGTAACCAAGAGCATAGCGAATGTACCTTACTACATAACAACACCATCATGACCGAAGGAAGCTGATTTTAGTAACTTCTTATCTTAATAATGGAATAATGATGGATGGTTTTCCTTTCGGTACTGGTGATGATGGTGAGGCAGGGGAAACTGGATCTTCAATAACCACCTTTTCGTCAGAATCGGGAGTAGCGTCACGTTGATTAAAGTGATTTTCGGTGTGTTTATCGTAAGCAAATTTTCGCTTAAAAACCTTGCAGCACACCAAACATTTGTAGGTATGGGATGCCGCTTTGTTGCCTTTCCGCTTGTTTTGACGGTTTGTTATTATATTTATTTTCGAACGCGTCTGGGTTTTATAGTGATTTGGCGATTTTTTTTGTAAACCAGCACTAAAGCCTGCAATTAAAGAAATAATGATTTCATTTATATATATACCAACTCGAACTGTACACACCCAATTAAAGTTATCTTACATGGGCTTTGCTCCATTAAAATATGGCGATGCATATTTGTAAATCCAGTAATTCTTTTATGTATTGAGTGGCCGAGTTTGACCTGGAATTCACACGGCTTGCCGCAAAATAATGTCTCAGGATATTCGGAATACGAAAACCCATGAACAAACCAAACGTTCGGCTTTTTCCGTTGTATTTTGGGGTTTCCTACATCAACCTCGTTTGATCTCACATTTCTCGGTGAAAGTGAGTCTAATTCAAGTCTGAAAATATTACATAGTAACAGAAATTGTCACAAAACTTAAAATGCTATTGGGTAGTCCATTACTCAACATTAGCTTACTTTACTTCTTCCTTCACAATTGGAATCGAATCCAAATCCGCTGTCTCATCATTTTCTATGAATGATAACTTCGTCTATTTTTAATGGGGGAAGGATCGTTTCATTACTACTATATAGCTCTGCTTGTTTACTCAAGTGAACTAACCAATTCCCTTCCTTATCCTATCACTTTTTGAACAACTACACAAATGACAACCAATTGATAATTTGATTCTTTCGATGAGCTACAAATAATTATTTTAATGTGCACAAGAGATAAAACGAACTATTATCGCATTTGACAAGTGTTCGTACAACTGTACGCATTGGACTCCCACCCACGAGATACGTTCATATTCATATTTCATACTAGTAGTGCCCTTCGCTTCGGGAGGGCACATAATACAGCATGATCTACTGATAGATTCATAATGTTGACATGCGAGGAACATTTGATGCTTAAATTGAAGTATAGATCATTAATTATTTAAAATTCAAGTCAATTACATGTGAATTCCCACTTGCCGTTTACTTCGATGCCATGTTGAGCGACCATTGGTCATTTAAAAATTTGCTCGCTCCACTAATCATTCAAGTCCATGAAAGGTGGTAATCCCCTTAATATAAACAGATAAGCCAGTAATGTTTGACACCTTCAACACCCAATGCTCATTACCGTTTGATAGAACATTAATTAGTACTTTTTGTAAGGGTCGTCGATTTAGACGCTTCTAAGTTAGGAGGGAGAGGGTGTCGAAAACCAAATTTTCTTCTTGAATTATAATAAATCGTAATAGTGACATGCAGACGTTTAAGACCTATCCGGTCAGTGGGGGGGTGAAAATCGCAAGAATCTCGACTGTTATTAACATGCAATGGGGCAAGTTGAGATTTTTGCAGTTTTTTGCTATTTTCGGGCATTTAGGCATGGAAAATCACAATTTTTTTCGGATTCGTCTTTTTCATGCTTAAATACACCTAGATACAAATTTTCATTAAATTCCAACCACTTTGAAATTCCAATTTTCTCCCCCTCTGGGGCGATTTCCGGGTACTTGGGGGTGGAAAGTGGCCAATTTTTCAACGGATTCGTATTCCTCGCATTAATCTTCACCTGTATACAAATTTTCAGCCAAAAAGCTTTTATGT
>JAHZNA010005595.1:0-11943 GCA_027743935.1 Sinodicranocentrus sp. ZH6 | reverse complement strand
TTATGCATAAATGAGGCTGCTCATGTATATTGTCGCGTATTGCCTTGACGTATGTGTGTGTGTAAAAGTAGGCATCAGACCAAATCCACGTTTTTAGATTGGAGAGCAACAAGCTGATTTGGCATGCCTATTTGCTCCCATGATGATATAATCTGACATGTGGAATGGGAGAAAAAAATTAATTTTGATGAGAGAGAAAGAGATGCACCAAACTGGCACACTTGAAAGTAAACCATTATTAATTTGCGTGATAATTGGTACTTAATGATATATTATTGTATGAATGTTTCAGTCAATATAATAAGTAATATTTTCTCATCTTCAGTTACACTTGGTTATCACATCATATCATATCCCTCATGGAGTGGGTGATTCATCTTTTATTTTCCTATAAAATTGCTTTGGTTTGGCACGAAACCAAATAATCTCGTCTCTTCTACCTGAGGCGTCAGACATCCTCCCATTCAAATTGAAATCATAACTGAAACCACCAAGTCAAATGATTGTGAGTGTCGATGTTAAAATTTATTATCGTATCAAACTCTTTGACTGTCATATCAAAACTGTTACATGGATGGATGGATTATCTCTTATGTATATCTTATTATTACAATACAATGCATCATTCAAAAGGTAGCAGCAGCAACTGGTTTGCATAAAATTGTGGCAAGAGCAAAAATGCCAAAGTGTCTATTTGCTTATTCCCTCTTCTGTATATTTTGTTTTTTGTTATTCTTCACCTTAGCTTGGCTTTCGTTATGACTATGACAAGCCTCACTGATTTGTTTGCTCGAGTGAATCCGTGTTTAACTTTGTGAACACAACGGGAAAAGATTGTGAGGTATAGGTTATTGTATTTAAATTATCACGAATCCAACAATGATGCTAGTTATGCTGTGCGTGTGTAAAAGTGTGCGGTGGAATGTACACTTCTGTACTTATTTTTTCTGGCTGTCAAAATGATTTTTTCCTGGATGTTGTTGTTGCCACTCATCTTTGATGATAAAGATGGTTTGCGTTTGGATAAAAAATGATTCTATTTAATTTAGGTTGTTCAATGTTGATCCTGTCTATTTCATCTTGAACCATATTTTGTGCCGTGTGCGACTAGTACAAAGGGTATTCCCAATTGAGGCAAATATAAGCTATCGCATATTGATACATTTTTATTTATATTCATTCATCCTGTTAGTCATCCAACAGCGAGCATGAAAGGATTACATGCGAAATGCAATTGGATTCTGGTGAATTATTATACACTGCTGACGAGAGTCGGCAGAAATATTGATAACTCTTGGTGATAACATAACCTCCGTAATTCTACGAACTTTATCACTGCATGTTTCAGGATGGGGTATGTACTTCATAATTCTCGGATTCCTATTTATCCTTCATAAATCAAGAGTCATCATATTTTTCCTTCTCTCGTTCAATGTTCAAATTTATCATTTCCATTCAATTACACATTAGAATTTATGGCTATGGGATGATTCCTATGTGGCTGCATACAAAAATATACATGCGCCCCTCATGACATTTGACTTGTCTTGACCTGATATTTCCTCAAGCATGCAAAATGAAAATCATATATTTACATAAAAATTACACTCCTTTGCTTCTTCTTCATCTTCAGACTCTAGTCGAGGGAATTAAACAGTCTACGTAATCGAAGTCGCAATGATACATTTTGCACTTGGGTTGACTAATTGGAAAAAAACAAACCCGACAGTCTCCAGAGAAAATTGAGATGGAATCAATTCAAAAAAATACTTTGTATACGTATGATGTAAAAGATAGAGAGTCAGTGTTCCAGTGAATATGTGCAAGCTTCTTCAAACAGATTATTATTATTGCTTCTTTCATCTCTCCTATAATTAAAGACAAAAGGCGCCTCTTTGCCTGTCTCTTTTGCAAGTCGTCTTTACTCCAATAATTACTATGCAGTGCTACCCCTCATGTAATAAATATTATAGCTGTTTACATGCTGCTACCCTAATGTACAGCATCTGGTATGGCGGTACTGTAATAAAAACACTTTGCAGTTAACTTTAATGGATGAAATTATTGCATGCGATAATTCCTCCTTGCAATCCCAATTCATGTAGCAGGAATATGAACCGCATATTTACTTGAAAATAAAAACAACTGTGAGCTTTAGTACGACCTGTGCACGATGTCTTAAGTGACATGCTTACAATGTAAATGTTTTCTGTTATGAATTGTGAATTGGATTGATATGATAAAAACGTGGTGTGTGTTTTTATCTGCGTATTATTGCAAATGACGAGTACAAGAAGAGACTCGACGTACAGCCAAGTTTAGTGTTGCTCGTCAAGTGGTTTTCTACTTGCTTCTTTATGATACTGATGTCATGCTGCTGTCATTCAAGTGTAATGTGCTGATTTTCTTACTTTAAAATCCCATATCGCTCCTTGTTATTTATCCGCTAAGCTTGCAGCATCTCTTGATAAAAACAATGTTAATAAATATCCATATGGAAATCTTCAGTTAAATTCGAGGAGAGATCAAAAACGCACATTTACCCCGCTTGTAAAATTGAAAGAGTCAAATATATAATTGTAACAATGACTTCCGTACTGAAATTTCATTTATCTTTAAATGGAAAAGTTGGCTTAATTTCTAATATATATCTTGGCAAAGTGAAATACTTCCTTTTCATATTCCCGCTTCAGTTTAAACGACAATATTTTATACAAATGAACGTATCATCAAAGATATCCTTAAGATAAAATAAATATTTTCTCTAACCTGTACATACTCAAGTAAGAAATTCATGGCCATCCGGATCATTAAGATTTGGATAAAAGTTTTTTTTATCAAACCGTATAAAAACTATACTCTCACGAGATGACCATATAACGAGGGTAAAAATGCCGTTCTAAGATGACAGAGCAGAGGCGTTGGCGAAGTGAATATAGTGGACATGAATCCGCATGCATGTTGCTCATATGTACCCACCAGTTAGTCATGATTCATATGAGTACATTAATTAATTTAAAGTGAAGCGTAAGAAGCGGTTGTCCCAATGTAACTTGGCAATATCTCTTGTAGAAAACCTCAAATAATGATAAAATACTCTCCGAGTCTGCATCGGCTTCTGGTTTGGTGTTATGATGATGTCATTCCTTGTCAACTTGTTCAAAAGAAGAGATGCTTGCCAGCTGAGCAAAAAAACAAGGCGACTCAAAATAAGTAATATCGTTCTCAACTAAAGATTCACAAATGCATATAAAATATCTGTCTATTTTATAAGAATTTTTCTCATTTCCTCCTCTCCCCTTATACCTCTTCCATTCTTAAAGCAGAACATATTCCTCAAATTGCTTACGCTTTGCTTCTCCCTAAACTCCCCTGGATTGAAGAGATTCCTTACTGGTTTTGTTCAAACTTATGAATCCGTGCAACAGTATGAGATACAATATACTTCCAGTGAATCACACAATGTCTGGAATTTTAGATGAAGTTCTCACATCACATGGCACTTTGTTGGTGTAGAACGAAATATAGGATATTTGTACCAATACTTGAGTTGGAGTCGTAAAATTCTCCGAATCTGTCAGAGAGCGTATCCCTTGATATCTCCTGAGTTTCAGTAGGAATTCTCAGAATCTTTATTCCATGTTGTCAGCTCATAAAAGTTGTTCTCTCTCAACTCGAGGAGAATTTTGAGAAGACGGAAACCTATACACTCTACTTTTCTCTGTATTCATCATTCCAAGTTTTTTTTCCATTATTAATAAATTTCCACCAGCCAGCAAGACGTCGTTGAATACAAAAGGGGTAACTCATTGTCAGTGCTTGTATCACATTGCAAAAGTGTGTATATTTATTTCTCTCTCCTAACACGCAAATGAGGTCATCGCACATCCATAGGCATATTCACTTGAAGCCATCATCTCATTCAACTAGTTAATACGGATTTGATCAAGTTAAGTTTCCCCTAGTCTTGTCGTTTCAAGGAATTGACAAAAGGATGCGATCATTTAGCATGCATTGTATAGCCATTCACTGCTCTACTTTGCAATTTCCTCTCTCTCTCTCTCCTCAACTCGTTTTCGGCAATGTGGATCTTTTCATTTGCAGCAGAAAAATACCAATACTTGATGGTTTCAACAATGAACAACAACTTTTATCTCTCAAGCGAGATTCTTCCACGAATTCAATTCTTTCAAGTCAATTGGACAAAAAGACATGTTCAGTTCAGGGTGATGAGGATGCAAGATTCTGCATTAAAATGAGGTATCAATCCAATTATCCATAGTCGTTTTTATATCTCGTATGCTAATTAAGCTGAAGATGATTGTAACGCCAATAAGTCGTGTCTTTCGTACCTTAATTCATTTTCATTTCATTATCTAATTGACGGGAAGGAAGCACTATATTAAGGCAATCAGTAGACGGCGAGACGACAATCAGCCACATTGTGTAACATTTTATATAGAGTAAGGTAAAATGCTTTCTAAATGACTCACCTTAACACATTTATAATGCAATTTTCTACTCGGCTGCCTAAGTCTATTAAGGAAGCTCTTAATGGACTCAGGAGTGGAAGTCGCCTCTTTTCTGATTTAGAGGAGAGTGCTTTCTTACACTACGAGAATAATATGGCCATGAGCCTTGACCTATGCTACATGCATTGAAGTTGCACGTTTATTGGCTTTTTATGACTTTGTATGTGTGAAGGCATCTCTTCATACAAGACGTTCACATCCATTTTCTCAACTGAATTTTATTATGAGATCACTAATTGTGAGAATTCGCAAAACTGCATATTTTTATTGGTAGCCGGTCACCACCGGTATGCGAACCAGTGATTATAATGAATAATGATGATGTATACATGATCGTTAGAAAATAGCATCTGGAAGACTGCGATCTAGTCATCATTTCATTCGCTCAAGTGTGACAACGTAAATTAAGTAAATAAAGGACTGTAATCAGCTCTAAATTTAGTATTCTTTTGAAAAAAAGGCTAATTTGTGCTGCATGCAGTGGAAATTCACCAAAGGGAAAAAGAAATGAATAGACGAATTTGAAGAGCAACCGAAAATTTGTGTGTAGTGGGTTGTGTGTTTTAGAAAATTAAATTCTGACAAGCCACCTCGCTCTCCTCCTCCTCAGAGTTCAGATCAAAGGACTACTAGAAATAATTTATTCATCCACATTTTTTCCACCATCAGATCAAATGCATTCCCTCTATTTTCATCAAATCACCTACAAAGCATGGTAATAACGCATATATAAAAACGGAGAGATGCTCTGCAAGACGCTTCATAACAGGGAAACTCTTTCCATAACTCACACAAGTGTGTAATAATGTTATCACATTTTATTTTGATTCTCTGTGAGAGAGAGTGTGTGTGGATGTCGTGTATTACGTATGTTCTGGTTTCCTCTGGCGCCATGTGTATCTCTTAAGTCTGCGATGCAGAGTGCAAAGCTAACAAAGTCCTCTTGTTCACTCTCTCAACTCAACGTCTCTAATCTGTCCTCTGACTTTTTATATTATGATTTTTACGTACAATTTTTGGGCCATATAGAGCACACCATATGAATATGAATCACATGTTTGCTTAAGATGAAGCCAAAGAGTCCAGTGCATCATGCCAAAATAACTGTTACATATATGATTTATATCCTTGTATTTACTGATAAATGAGTATAGGTTGTATGAATAACATTAAGTTTATTTTTTATCTGCTGTATCCCTATACCCACAATACGTGTTAAATGAGTTAGCCTGAGCGGTGCTGCTTGGTCTGGTGATAAGAAAACTGGAAAATTACTCACGCATCTATGAACTCTCGCCATCATCATCAGCACGGAAGGATTGAGGAGGATATTAACGATGTTTTTCAACATGAGCTATCTCAAGGGATGTTGTAATTTGCAGAATATTTCTTCTTCCAGAAGCAATTCATGTGGTTTTGGGTAGGCGGATGTGTATGTTTTGCATTTATAGCTTGTCACATCAAACATCCAACAAGATTCTCCATCCATTTGCATTTTTTTGCTCCCTGTACTTTAGCGGTAACTGGTAACAAGGCTTGAAGGGAAAAATAAGTGATAACGGAAATCCAATTCTAGTAAAAATCAATTACGGGTATGCCTTTTGGGTGGGTTATTATTGATATCGGAAAGTTTTTTACAGGAAACTATAAGTGCAATCAGTGTGAAGGCGACTGGAAGACTCTGTGATAAAAGTTCATTTAAACCTTTCCCCTTCATTCAACTAAGTTCGGGAAACTTTTTCTCTTCGAAGGACTTTTACTTGTTTACCAAGGCTTGTGGGAAGATGAAAAGAGCTCAATGATGGATTTTTTTTCAACGTCACCAATCTCTCAACATCACAAGCGTCCTTCACTTCACATCTTACTCTTGCATACATTCCAGAGGAGTCTTACGATCAGTTAGACGTCTTCCTTCTACGAATATGACTCTATATACAGTATTTCATATTCATCCACAAAGAACTTATAGAGTCAATCTGGATTTCTCCGGATGATAGAGAGCAAAAGCGCTTCGAAGTTTCTGCTTCACTGGCACATCAGCTTGCTTAGGTTCAAGTGCTCTTTGACACTTTAGCTTTATATCCAATCATGTCATTATTACCCACCAGCCCAACTACACACTCTATCCACTGCACCTTTGCCTTTGACAAATTGGATGAAACTTTGCTTTTGCTTCAAAAGTAAACAGACTATTTTCTCGCTTGTGGTGCCAGTTGATCAACAACAAATACAGAAAATTGGTTTAATTACCTGCTCATATTTGCAACTTATTTCCCTCGACGATTATCCAAAAGAAGTACATGTCTCCATGAAGGTTGGCAAATCCGCATACTTTAAACGAATCTGATACACATTTCCCTCAAATCTACATAACATGTTAACCCCCACATATATGCATGTAGACCATGTAAAACATATAGATGATGTAGACACTGAAAGTGAGCTTACAAAATTTCCAGCTATGCTAATAATGAGCCCTGATGTAATCAAGACGATTGGAGCCATCCCATGCAGATATTGTGATCATGTCCGTGTAAAATGAAAACTAGCAACATTTAAATATTACCTACATGCATAATTTATTGGAGCGTTTACAACCAAAGTAAAGAAGAGAATTTGAGAGAAAAGATACAGCATAAAATATAATCATCATCTGTTCACAACTTTTTTTTCACTTCTCTCTCAAAACTTTTCAATGTAATATTAATTCAAGAGAAAACCCCTATCATTCCTAATAAAACCGCTATAATACAGTGTTTCATGTATCGTATCAAGTTTATATGTGGCTTATATACTTTTAGATGCTTTAAACGAGATCCCAAGAGACCTCATCAGATGATGGTGTGTGGTTTCGCTTTGTTTTTGCACTGCACTCATCCACCCTTAAAAATCCTGTACATAAAATGTAGATCTATTGAAAGGAGGATGATGGAAAGGAGACACAAGGCGTCATCATCATCACCCAACAGAAGTGTAATCACCACATCGGATCGCGAATAATAAAACAGACCATATGTGCCGGAATGAGGAGTGTTTATTGTAGAAAGGGATGAGCGAGTGGAGCCGTGTAAAACTTTTTTTTCAAGTTTGTGCAGGCAATGAATTATCAGTGGATGCGTCATTCATACTGCAACGCAACGTAGTAGAATAGAGATGAACAATTTAAATAGATTTTTTCCCAACTGCTGTCGGGTTCCTATAGTTGGATATTATCCTGCCTGTTTGCTTGAGGGAATTCTCCAATCCAATTCAACACGAACTTGATTATGATGAATTGATAATGATGATGATGATGCAAACAAAACTCCTGTCTCTGTTTAGCTTTTGCTTCTAAATACTAAATACTCTCGGGGTTAGGTGGACTCCACACAAAATACACAAACTATTCCGCAATATTCATGTAGAGGGTTAACTAGTTATATGCTGGTGATGCAAATATCACCGACTCTGTCTGTTCCGTGCTATGGCATCTGTATAATTGTGGAATATTTGGGAATACAAATTTGCAAATCACTTGAGAAAATAAAGCAGTCACGGTGTAGCCAAAGTGTATAGGATATTTGTTGTATAGCTATTGAGCAAGCTTTGATGTCAAGAGCAAATACAATTGTCTTACAATAATACGTCTTCGTTATGGCTAGTAAAATCATGAGATAATGGATATTATATAGAAGCGATGAGTGAGTACAGTGCATTTTTCATTTGACGTTGACTTCCATACGATGTTTAAATTTAACTTATTTTGTTTGACGAGTCATGAATAAAATATGTAAATTTGAGAGGAGACCGTTGTTGAGTTGATGCTTTTTCTTCGATATTGCTAATTAGTTAGCGTAATCCACCATCTCTTCTGGCTTGTTACTAGCAGATTAGGAGGATGGTGGGACAAACGTTGTTTTTCTACTTTATGCATGCCTGTGTGTCTACGCTCATTTAAATTCTCCAAGAAGAGAGGTGTCTCTAAAATATCCTCTCTCTCAAATGCTCAGTAACATGTTCCGAGTTTTTCATGGGAAGTGAGAAAATACTACAGTTGAGATGAGAGTGTAGTCAATTCTGTGAAAGGGTTTGCATGAATTGTTATGGGAAATGAATAGTGATAATGAGAGTATCGTTCTGTTTATGGGAACGTTTTCCTATTGTGAAATTCCAACCCTTTTCATGTGTTTTACAGGCGAATGACGATGATGAAAGACATCACTTGTTGTTTCGCTTTAAGCAGTGCACACTGTGTCTGTGCTCTATAACACTGCCACGTAATCTGACAGCGATTTGAATGAGAAAGAACAATAGAGAAACAGAGTTCTCCCCCAAATGCCACCTATCCCCCATATTGCATTATTCTACTATCCCAGATTTAATGTGGATATGAAAGAAATAACAATTTTTTTTCATCAAACCTGGGAAAAAAATATGTGACGCCGGTTTGCCTACCATAGCACGCAGACTGGAAAGCATTATTCGATTGATCGCGAGTGACAAATAGCAACTGTAGCCTAATATAATGTCATTCCAATAAACATTACAAGCTCTAAGCCGGTCTTAACTTAGACATGTTAATATTCACGAGAATTTTTTCGTCTATTTAGCTGACTCTAAGTAATAAACATGTGAAGCTGGACAGTATAAATCTATTCGATAAATAAGCAAAACCTGCTTTTGGTGAAAATGGCAACGCAGTATTTGCTGTCCGTTGTCAATTCTTATTTTTTCTTTTAACTCTCCTCATGACGGAATGCATTAGCCAAGATCTTGTTTTCCTCTGTGGCCTTCACCGTTTCTTCGGCAAAGTGAGCTAGAGAGAATATATATATATAAAACTGAAAATGGGAGAGTACAAACTGCATACATAATTTTTTGTGGAGTTAAGCATCTCCACACACTCAAGAGTTTACATTATTAGGTAATGGTAATGCTACACCTACAGTCGAATTCCAAGCATGACTCTGACCACTCAAGTATTACGGTGGAGAATAAACGATGACAAAACGTGTTTCTTATGAGAAATTCCTCTACGTTAAAGGACGTTCTTTAGTCTCCTATAACTCCTATTCAAAAATTCTCTGTAAATATACACAAGGTACGCAAGTTCTTTCACCTGTTGTTAGTCAACCTTCTCTCTTGCCGTGTTTCTCTTCTCCGACGTAGTATTATTGTAACGTAGGTATATCCTTGGTTTAAATGCTCTTGCATATATATATTCGTCGTCGCCGCAGTTCTTTTCCTTTGATTACAACATCAAACCTATTCCATGTCGTCTTTTTCTCATAAATGTTTCCTCACCGTGTACCACTCAAAAGAGTAAAGTGGAGGAATGCATTTCAAATTTCAAAAAGCCCATCCTCCTCAGTCTCATATGACTACAGGGCTTTTTTCTCAGAGAAGAGGAGCCACAAATACTACAACTTTCATTCCTTCCTTCTTCGTGATGATTGTATTATATTCGCCATTCCATTCTTTTTTTCCCTAATAACACACGATATGATGATGTGAGAGTAGTGAAGTCGTTATTTGTACAACATGCAGGGAATTCCTCTTCTTGGAAATTCTCGTTAAAACGCATCGTGTATTTTATTATTAGATGGTGAGTTCAGAAACTTGATGATATCATAAAGAGTCGTCGCCTTCCTTGCTTTACAGTTTTGCTTGTATACCTTTTTTTATGTCTTGTAAGCAACCTTTTTTAGCTGACACGATGAGCACTGGTGATGGTGAGCATATATGAATGAAAGTATGTAATTCCTATATTTTCTTCAACATGATGTATTGCTCTTGCTCAGAAGCACATTTAAATGTAATGATGTAAACTTATCAATGGTAAATGGTGATGTAGTTATGATGTAGTAGAGACCTTTTCTCAAAGTAATGAATCCGTCGCCGTAAAAAAATGAAAACCAATCTTGGGAGCAGTTGATCCAGTCTGTCTGCGCAAAGGAAAAAAGATTATAATGTATTTTGGCAAAATGTCATGTTTTTAAAGAGGCTGAGGATCAGGATCGTGAGATACTTAAATTGATGATGTGATCCACTGATGCATAAGTATCTTCTGAATCTACTTAAGAAGCCGATGAGAGAGGAGGGTGGGTTGTTTGATAAAAATTCTGCAATTATACCTGTTTACCTCAATTCATGCATGCAAAAGTTTTACTAAAAGGGAGAAAGAATCCGGTAGAGAAGCTATCGTGATTTCTTGACAGAGTAAATATAACGAATTTCATTAAAATTCACGAGATCCACATTTTAATTCAAGTGTCTAGCATACCTCATGCTGACAGAATAATTGGTGACAAAAGCTGATGACGGGTGAACCCACACATGAAGTGGGAAAAATTTTTGAATGGAGACGGCTGTCTACTACCTTGTGTACCTGATTAAATGGGAAAAAAGGTAATAAAAAGTTTAAAATGAGGCATTAAAAGTGACTGCACATGGTAAATATGCAGGTGACTAAAAGGGCAACACATTCATGGCATAACATGTCAGTTGAAGAGCCAAGTGCACCAGTAGTGCGAGAGAGTAAACTTATAATCTTATCTATAATTGATTAGTTGGATTTGTCACGCGGCACGTTCGAGAGGATTTACTTCATACAATGTGTTCATTGCATGTTTCAAGTGTACACTTTGCATTTACGTCATTCCCTCCTTATTTTTTTTCACTGTATCCCGATAAGCTTTCTATATTATGTGGAAGAATATATATAAAAAATCCTATGCATTTCCCAGTTCCAGTGTAATGCACAATTTAAACTTGAAATTAATTTTTCCCCTTATCTCAAAAACATGATTGCAGCTTTACAACCAATTAATTCTAAGAATTGAGCGTTAATTCTAACGCATGTTTTCCCCATCCTACTAATCGCTCAAATATAAACAAGTCTTTTCTAGACTTTATAATTTCTATACTTGACATCTCTCCCTGTTGGGGGTATTCCCATTCCAAGAAAGCAGAAAATAAGCGTAATAAAGGAACAAACGTATTTTTTCCATTGAAATTACATTTCCTAGAAAAGAGGAAAACTGAATTGTGAATACTAAAAAACTCGTTCGTGTTGCTTCACTTGTTTTCTGGGATAGCGCAAGTTAAAGTTTCCATGTTCGCTCCTTTCCACATTAATTTTTTACTAGGTCAGAAAGATACAGATGCATGTGACTATGTAAGCATCCATACCATATTGTGTCAAGACTTTTGTTGCGGTGGTACTCCCACTCGATAACATACCTTATCTTTTTGTCAGTCTCATTGCGGTATCATCTGGTATCTGAACTGAACTCTCGTATTTTCCCCCATTCTAGGGAAGATCCTAAGGAATAAATAAATATAACATGTCTACCTCTGCAGAGAGACAAACACCTTATTTCAACCTTGCTCTTCTTTCCTGCTGATTTTCCACCTTTGTCTGAGGAAATAA
>JAHZNA010005594.1:0-15276 GCA_027743935.1 Sinodicranocentrus sp. ZH6 | reverse complement strand
ATTGTATGTTCTTAATTCTCTGGGTCTTTGGTAAGTTACAGTCTTTCGTAGTTTGTCCGTCAATAGCGTAAATTATTAGTTGAGAGTTAAAAAGGAATTCATTAGTGACAAACATATTAGATTTACAAGTGCAATGAATCCCATCCTCTTGATACTCATTAGATAAACGTTCGGACACGATTTCATAGGATTCGGCAAAAATGCTAAATATATTCCAGTCTTCATCATAATCTTGCGAAACCTGGCGACCTTTTGGTTTCATATATTTCTTACATTGACTATTTTTACAAATTGTTTTTCTGTTTATTGGGTACCAATGCTCTAAACCTTTTAAACCATTTTCTCGTATAGATTCTTGTTGATCTGCCCTAATATATTATAGTTGTAAAACGTCCTGAAGCAACACATTCTTCGATTGTGAAAAATTGCCACTATCAATTAATTCTAAACATAACTTAATGCTCGCATTTTTTTTGAAGTAGACGCATTAGTGGATATGAAGTTATGAAACTGTACATTAGTTTTGTTCAAGAAATTCAGTATCGCTAATACGGAATCCATATTGCAAGTATGTTTTAAAGTAACTTGGAATCCGTCAACGTTAACCATGCCTCCAGACCTCACGTGTTGCAATCCCAAGGCTTCAATCCTGGATATGGCACATACAGGCTGTCTCGGAATTTTTTTTTGAACATTTCTTTGTGGCCATCGGGTGATAATTCATCAGCAGTTAATGTTGAAGAGTCTATTGTGGAACGAAGTATTAGATACATATAAAAGTAACATTGAACTAAGTATCTTGATTTTATACTCAATGATACGACGACGAAGTTCTACTCACCGTTAATTGCAGAATTCAAGGATTTATGTTTCTCCAACGATTTCAGTTGAGTACTTTTTTTAGAAATGAGCGAAGTTGCCATTTGGGAAGCGTTTTTAACTGATTTTGAATCTTCAAATACCATATCTCGTCAGCACATTTTCTCAGAAATAAAAATGAGCGCCATGTTAAAATTATACTTACCCGCTTTACCTCCAAATGTAGCTCTTAATCCTGCAGTTTTGGTTGACATGTTTTTTGGTGTAGAGGTTTTTGGTCCAAAATTGCCTTGGACTTGCTTACCGAACAGGGCTTCTATCTCCTTACAAGTACCTGTTAATTTTTTAATGTTATCTTAACAATAAGCGTTTTGGAAACTTTCAGAAAACATGCTCATCGAATAAGCTTAGTTGTGTTAGTCACAAATCAGTATACCAGTAACAAAATCCAGTTGTTTGTCGATGTATCTTGAAATCTTAATTTTTCCCTGCACTTGGTGAATGTTATTTTTTAAATGAGAATGATAACTTTCTGAAAAAAATAACGACAGATTATTTCATGACAGATTGTAGTCTTGGATACGTGTAGTCTACATGTTTCTCTAAGCGAATACCTATCAAATTTGTTGTGTCTCCATCGATGATACCAGTGCCAAGAGCATAAAAAACGTGATGTGATACAATCGGATAGTATGGGAAGACGTGGATACGTAGATATTTCAAAAAGTCTTGACAAAAGAATGGATTGTCTTCAACTGTAGTAAGATTTATTGCTCCAGCGTTCTTCTTATACTCATCCGCTACTATTTCTAGAACAGCGTTTCCAAATTCTCCGTAAGGAGATCTCAAGTAAAAAGCCATCTCCACTTTACCAATATACTGGCACTTGAAATCTTTCCATAATGGCGTTACTACATGAAAGAAATGTATATAGTATAAAAACCAGGTTCTTCAAAAATTGATAAATGAAAATTACAACGAAACCTTACTGTTATTAAAAATTAATCTTCTTACCAGATCTGTCTGTTGGGTCACTTATACAGGCCAGTCTATTGATAACCTCTTCAGTTTCCTTTTCATATCCACATATTATTGCGATGTCATGTAATAACCTTTCATAACTCCATAAATCTTTGCTGAACACTAGCCTACGACACCATGGAAGAAGAACGTCTCTATATGCTTTGATTGGAAAAAACAACTTAAGTTTAGCTAAGAGAGCATTCATGAGGTGAAATCTGCAAACATGCACTGGAGTTAATGTTGGAGTCTTTTCATTTCTTGTTGCCTTGTTCCATAAGTACGCAAAATAATCATCAACTCTACAGCTATTCAACAGGAGCACCACCGCACCTATCATTACCTACACAAACACAATCATTAATTTCAATACTATTCACCATTTATTACAGTTTCATTAATTGTTACTTGGTGTCATATACCTTTGAAAAATCAGTTTTGAATTTGCTTATTCCATATGAGAAGAGTCGCTTACTTGATATTGACCTTAAACTTTAAAAAACAAGTACCTTAAAATTGATGATATCAGTTTCTACAAATCAACTGATGAGACCGAGAAAAATTATAATTGATTAATACCTTTCAAAAAACATATGAAGACAGAAATGAACAGTAGTTACGTCTCCACCCGCCACAACGAATTCACCAAACACAATCGGAACGCCGCCGGTAGGATTTCTTCCGACAACCGATATCAGCTCAGGTGCCACAGTGTCGTATGGTTTCCCTAACGGAGCTAGCAAACTGCCTGTAGCATCTAGTTGCAGTTGTATGTCTCCCTTTACCGAAATTATTGTACGTAAAAGCTCCAGTTGTCGTAATGTATAAAGAATATTAAGGCACAGATTAATTCCAATGAATTGAATGTAACCGGCTATTTTTTTATGTGGTAATTTTTCCAAGTATTCGTTTTGTTGTATCAGAATATCCACAACTGTGTCTTTGTCACGATCCTTTTCAGCTGCAAGCTAGAATGAGCGTATTTTAATATCATATTTTGTTTTAGTAATATTGATTTAATATTGCAATCCATAAAACGAAACCTTTTTTATTAATCATTCCGAACGTGTTTGCTGTTGCTACTTTATCAAAATTACCGTCCTTCAGCAACCGCATTCTTGAATTAGCAAATCGATGCTTTCTCTCCGCTAAGGGTCGTTTAATTCTCAAGGCCGCAAACGCCTTCTGTTTGATTTCCCCATGGAATTTTCTGTGGCAAGGTTTTGAATCTTTGTGATCCACTATACCTTTGTGTAAGCTACAAAACAAGACACACGTTAGATGATTAAATATTGACCACCCACGCTTTAGGTATCACATCCCATACAAGTACAGTTTTTGCCATGGTTTACATTTTACGATACTAACATACCTGACATCCACTCTAACTGCACTCCCATCTTTAGGTTTTTCGTATATTGTAAAATGCCAAACCGCCGTGCAATTAGGTTTGATATTGCAAGTTGCTTCTGCCCAAAAAAATCTACCTCGAATGCATTCCGAATTGAGTTTCTTACTTTGAAATGCCAAAGAACAGCTCATCGTTTTGTTAAATTGTTTACTAAAAACATTAGTATACTCGGTGTTTGATGTGTATTTCCTCATTTTTAGGATGTTTAACCCGAATCCAATTCCCCTCTCCGCCGTAACAAAGCACTTCCTCCACCACTTTTCGTGCAAGGTAAATGAGAGCGTCTTACAGGCGTCTGCATTAACATTGAATGTAAGGTTTACATTAGTTTTTACTTAATAATCAACGCTTGCAATCACAATCTACTAAAAATATCAATTTACCGTTATAAGACGCTTCCTTATTCGCAATTTCATGTTCTGAAACATCACTTCTGCTATCATCTTCTATATTCTCGAGATCACTATCATTGGATTCTTTCTCCGAGGACACTGGTCTCTCTTCTGCTATGTCAGACTCATGATTAGTTTCCTGTTTATAAGTTGTAATTTTGTCCGAATTATCTTCATCGCTTGAGGAATCTTCTTTCCAAAGTTTGAGTTTAGTTTTCTTCCCATTGTTGGTCTGATTGTTACCTATTTCAGTTTTTTCGGCTATTGTTTCATCCTTACAAGACCCTTGCGTTTCGTACAGCCTGCCTCTGGAAAGAGATTTCGCCGGTTTTCTTTCTGTCAATATTTGCTGTTTGTACTGCTTCGCGCGTGCAAGGCTTCTTTGAAGAATTATACAAAAAAGGTAACATGAGTTTTATGTGATGCATTTAACCCCACGACGCTATCGCTGCCTCAGTAGATACTCAACCTTTTTCGATCGTTGCAGCCCTTGATCACAGCGCACCAGGGTTAAACTCAGTTAATAGTTGGTAAAATTAAATGCCAATTTATTCCAACATTATTAAATTACATCGTTGTTAAGTTATAACAACAACAAGCGTTAAAATGACGGTTAGCTTCTGTTAAATATTTGGCAATATACAAAGTAAATTTCAATGTTGCAGATTTTTTACGTACGTATGGTGGTTGTCTATTATAATACTAGCATGACGGAAATTATTTCATCCTCACCTTTCATAATCAGTTGAATCTTCCGTTCCTCGATAACTTACTTTTACTGGAGATTTCACTAGCTTATGCGTCATCTCTTGTGCCTCAATTGGACTTAGACTTTTTGATTGTAAAGAACTTGGACTGGGAGTTTTGTTTTCATAAATCGGATGACAACTTTCAACCTTCTCTTTTTCGTGATATAGAGTTGTGCTTTTACCATCGTCGTCTTCTATTTCAGCAATATCTTGATTAGACTGTTCGTCATCTTTTAAGCTTTACGTCATTTGCTGGATAGATAACTTCGTTATCAGATTCGGACTCAAGAGAACTTATATTCTCTAGGGACACATCCAAAGAAGTCGAAGTTTTGATCTTAGTTGTGTCGAAGATGCTGGGTATACAAAATTCGCCTGTGCATATACCGCAAACAAAGGTATCCGTACTTTTATCCAACGACTTCACGTCGACTCCTACGCACACACCATGCACCCATTGGCCGCAATTAGTACATTCTATCATGTCCTTTTTGTCTTTTCTGTACACCTTTTCACAGAAGCATTTGTCTTTTTCGTTCTCGTCGGTTTTATTCACAGAACGTAACCCATACCCTACATTTTTTGATGTTTTACCAGTTGATTTTGAGTCGTATGATTGCTTAAAATAAACATTTTCGTTGGTTACGTTTTTCACTGGACGCAAATGATTAAATTCGTTCATACCTGTACGTTTTTTCGATTCTCCTTCCAAAATTGCATGGCAAAATGCCTGTCCCTCTCAGTGTTCGACCTACCTGGAAACAGTATTTGGCACACTTCACCCCAAACGCTATCGTCTTTTTGGTAATTCCTGGCCCATAACTTTCTTTTTTGTGTTCGGTCGTCACTATCAGTGCGGAAACCATTTTCTCCACGTCGACATGTTGTATCCAGTGCTCTATATCTGCGTCACTTTTGCCATGAGAGCTAGCCATTTCGTACTTTCAGTTTTTGTTTGTTACGCTACATTCCTCAGTACCTTCTTCATACAGCAACGATCATCCAATTTCAATAATTCCAGATATTCACCTACTTATATAACTTTGTAAATCATAAATTATCAAAGTGATTGCTTTATATTGTCAAAAAATTGAATGCAATCTGCGAATGTATTTTACTGACAACCATCGTAGTTACTGTTCATTAAATTCTTAATTTACACTACACGGCACATAAGTATCCATTATGTGTGCACACCATTTTACCTTGACGAACAAGTAAGTAAGTAAACGTTTGGCTAAATTCAGTGATCTCTTTCAGATATTTATTAATTCATTCAAACATTCATTAAACTCCTTTCAATAGCCTGCGACATCAACTTGTGATGAGCTATGTACCTTCTTCTGCAAGAAACAGTTTATTAGCTCGCAAAGGTGTTTGACGTGCGAGCTTATAAAATCGTATGCACCGTCTGTTCGTCATAGTGTGTGTCTGTGTACTCTTTCGCCTTTTTTAAACATTGAATTTGTGTTGTACCTTCCAACAGTAATATGTGAAACGACCCGGTTGAATGTTCAACTGAGTGCACAGTGTTATAGATTATGGTCGAGTGGATTACGTTTGAATTTATGTGTATTATGTTAATGGGGTGTTCTACTGAGTGCACAAGGTTTTGGCTCAAATTCGTTAGTTTTTGTACCAGGGAAGATAGAAACAAAAATACGACTCAATTGGGTGTTCTAGAAAATATGCAATAAAGTCAAATTCTCAGATTACACATGTAGGTTTTAATTTCAACAAATAATTTTTTTAAAAAAGGTATGAGTAAAGGATTTAAGTTATTTTCGACCGACTGTACAAAATGTTCGACTGATTGAATGGAGTTTTTAATTTCGGTTTACTTTATGCTGTTAAGGTAACAAGTTAAATTATCATTCGAAGTGACTCTTTAATTACGTTTTATGTTATATACTTAGATTAGATTTTAAGGTTTATGTTTATGATGTTAGGTAAGAATGTTAGGTTTATGTTTGAGGTGAAAATTAATTATGTTGAATATTTGGTAGCTCCACTTAGACTTACCAGATTTATTATTTTTGCGTGTCATGGCATCATTCGTTTGCTTACGTATACACCCGAACACCTCATACATTGAGATATACACGTAATCATTCAGTGATAAACCTTAGAGTCAGCTGCATATAAAATCCAAAAGAACTTTTGTATTTCAAATGGCGCTAGAAAGATGTATACTGTATTCATTTAAGCAACTACTTCAAAATCTGTAATGCATTAAATTTTTTAGTCGAAAGTCAAATAAGTAATGCACACATGTAAACTGATAAAATTAGAATGTAGTTCGTCAATTGATGTCATGTTATTCATAACACTGATTCCAAAAAATGGTTGCAGTAAATTTAAAATCTAACAGCATGTCTGTCTCATCAATACCATGCAAACGATGTATTGTACTATATCTATTTATCAAAGAATATTATTTGCTGAAAAAATAGCCAATAGTTTATAGCAAAATATTTCAAACAACGAGCGCAATAAATTTAAAATCTAGCCGCGCGTACATGGCCGTTTTATTAATACCTTTCAAACGACGCATTTAATTATATCTATTCTTCATAAAATGATTTTCAGTCGACGTTTTGAATCGTTTTAAAACGGATAAACAGATTTAGCCCTCCTGATTGAGGCTTGGAGGGGTGGCCATAACACACTAGTATACCAAATTTCAGCGAAAACCGTGAAGCTACTTACTTATAATCACTGCCTCGGACAGACAAACGGACATACATACTCGGCCGATGCATAAAGCTCGCAATGCTGCAACCTTAATAATTATACGACTCGATTACGTATGATATAAAAGAAACAATGCACAACTAAAGAGATAAAAAAGTCCACACTTATATTTAAGCCACAAATTCATTCATGTTTTAAAGATTCGTTTGTGGTAAGCGAACCGAGAAAGGAAAATCCGATAATAAGATTTTGTGGCTAAGGTGAAAAAAGCTCCCTCGTCATTTCTTCTTAACAAACGGGAAAGTGTCCGGACCTGAATGGACCGTGGACTCTTACAAATTTATATGTAGTAATAACCTCTGGAAGTATAAATTACAATATCGTTATTTAGGGGTTGTTTATTTTAATATAATTCGGTACTTCATAGAAACCTTTTTTCTACTCATAACGAATATGAAAGTATAAATATGCTGAGTATAATTTTTGGAAGATAAACCCAATGAAGACGTCTAAGCGATGAGTTGCCCGATACACGGAAAACCGCTTGGTTTTCGTTTTCGCGAGCTATATCCAGTCATCCAAGATGTATTGCTTTATTTTTGATTCCCCATTTTGCTTTGAAAATTCATGTATTGACTACAACTCTATCTTTCATGATAAAGTATACTGCTACTACTAATCCTTCCGTCACATTCATTGCAATTGGTTCACTACATTTTGATAGTCGTTTTATCGTACCGCCTTCACAACCACCATTATTAATCATCGATAGAAAGTGTTTTGTGACAAACAACTCTTACCAACAGTCCATCTTTGTAACGCAAATGAAGTTTTTACTTCTTTCTTAACGTAACTAAAATTTTGTTCATCATTTTTCGTCGCGTGAGTTTCACAGTCCACAGTTTCAAGTGTTTGCCTTGCAAACGGTGATTTTGCTCAACCAACTATTTACATGTTTAATGATATTATTGTATTGGCCACAAGTACGTTCTATAGTAAAGCCTACGTTTCGCAAACTTGATATCACTTAAATATTCTAGCAACCAATATCCTCAGGAGAGGTATCCTCCTCGTTTGATTGGAAGATTACACTAATAAATACTGATTGAATTATATATGAATCCCTCATCTTTGTTAATATGAAGGTTCCTTACGTAGTGCTTCTCGTTGTTTTAGTCATAGCATCAGTAACATGTTCTAGTTCCAGTAAAAAAAATGTTGAAAGCTCATTCTCTATCTACTGGGGATTGTTAGATGACATTTTGAATGGTAAGAGGACACTACATTACATTGATTTGTTATTCAACATTAATGCAACGACTGATAATTACAGGCGACTCCTTCAAACTCATAAGGAATAGGTAATATTAGAATACTACCAATAAAAAATGATGTAATTTTTTTATTAACATGACCTTTAAATTTTTGGACTTTGACGCTTGCTTATGAGTTTTCAAATGTTGGTTTAGACATTGCGGTAGCGTGAATTTAGTGAAAGCATCATGCCCTTTTGATTTTGATTACAACTTCGGCTGCATAGCTCAACCTATTGAGAAAATTATCCATAAAAACCGGGAAAGATGTATCTGCCGGTCCAATACGTTTTATTTGGAAAGGATCACAAGTAATAATCAAATCAAATAAACTACATGATTTATAGATCTGTTGAATTTGTAGGCAATACGATTTATTACAATCTTTATTTTTAGTGATAAGGCGCTTGCTGTATACGTTTCATTCACGTTAAGTGTTTAAAGGAATTGATAAAACTGTTGAAGCTGTCCGTGAAGGTCGAACTGTTCACTTAATTGTTGATCCATCCGTCAAATTCGTAGCATACTTTACTCGCAATACAACTACTGGCAACACTGACGTCATGCTCTCTCAAAAAAATGGCACAAACGAAGTGAAGCCTAATTTATAAGCTTCTTTCATTTAATATACATCATGTTTACGGATATTAACAAGTTTTTATATTATTAATAGGCGAAAAAAAGTGTCTGCGAGGATGTCTACAGTTACATGTCGCGGATACAATTACGTAATTTTGTTTCAATTACCGTTCTGAATACTTCATTCACTGGGACTCAGAAACTTACTTCTTCTTTCATGGGTGGTATTGGGGGTTTCTACTCTGACTAAGTGTTTTCTACGTATGCTTAAATTTAGTGGCAAATATAAGGATTGGTAATTTTGTAGTTTGCTGGTAACGCTTAGTTGAAAACTTGCTTGTAAACCATGAAATATTTACGTGGTTTGTTCAAGGTCCCCGTCCTGGGTGGCGGAGCATTGCGTAAAAGTTCTTCATCCTTGAAAAATCATATACCATAAACATGTAGTCATGAATGAATGAAGTAAATCTTCCATTAAATAAAAATTCAATTTCATACCACCAATGCTCTGCACTGCTTTGAAAAAAGCAGTGGCATGATGAACATGGATTATTTTAGGTGACTTTCTACCAAACGATTTCTTAATGAACGTCAGCAGTGGTTCGCATCCATTAAGGAAGTACGTTCCAATCCTCTATTATACAAAGTTAACTTTAAATTAATTCGTAAGATTCATATAACATTTGTTTCTTCAATGAGTTTAATATCACCCTGCCATCTGACAACTGGTGGGGTGCTTCCGGATCTGGCGAATCGTAAAAATAATATAAATGATGACCAGTTACTGCATTTCTAGTAAAAATTAAACAAGAATATGAGTTATGTTTGTCATAGGTCAAACAAATTACATACATGCTTATACTTCACCTATAGTCCAATACACTGTAGTACTGTCCTTTTCCAATAAGTATAAAAGCAACGCTACCGGTTCTCAACGCTGTTACTGTTTCGTTTAATCCGTAAAACCCCATATTATCAGCCGCTAACATACTATTTTGCAATGCCACTAAAGCCTGGGATTCGTTCACTGAGGTTATCGTGTGTTTGTCAAACGCCAGTCGGTGATTCTAAAAAATTACGGAATATCAATTATCTAACGTATTGTCTTCCACATACTTCCTTCATTTACAAAGCCCAAAAACCTACCAACAAGTCGCACTTCATCTTGTTACGCCTTGGGGAAACTGCACTCCATACATTAAACACGTCTGGAAGGATTTCCAGTAAATCTTTATCGGTTGCGTCAACGAATTCCCCGCACATAACCTCTGAATCAATAATGCGCAATTGAGCAATTAAATAGATATGAACAAGTAACACAGCAATACACTTACCATTTCTAATATTCTGTAGAAAGAAACAAATAAAAAAAATCGTAGCCCATGCATCCTTCGTTTTCTCCATCTTCGTTCTCAGCGGCTTCCGTAATGCTAACTAACCGAAATCCTCTCTGTTACATTTGCTATCTATCTTTGTAGCTATTTTCATGCCTGTGCTATTTTTAGTTTCAACATCTACGTTACCTTTGAAACGCTTTTGCCGAGATTCGGTGGCATACTTAATAAGCTTAAATTCCCCACAATTTGTAACAGGTTTCAAAAATAGTTCAAGCATAAGTGAACCAAAGCATTATCTTCAATCAATTGATATAGTAATGATTTCGTATGATATAATGTTGTTCGTCACAAACGCATAATATAGATAATGAAACAACGATAATGATACTTTACTTAGAATAATAGTAGTGATGTTTTTGACATAACTGATGTCAGTAGTTTGTTTTTTAGGTAATTTTTATCTATACAATTCAGTTGACACAAAAATGGATTATTATCGCATTAATTTGCTTCCATAACCCTACGCAGCAAGAATGACGGAAGTTTATTTACATTTACAGCACTCTTTATCAATGCTGTCAATAACCTTCGCAATCATTCAGTTTCCGACTATGCCAATAAAGCATTTAGATCGTAAAATTAGCTACACTCAACAATCAGCTTTATTTAGCTCATCCGGTATTATATTACGAAGTATCGTTATGTTTTAGTCCGAGTTATGGTAAAGATTTGTGATCGTTCTATTTTTAGGTCATGAGAAGCACAAAAAAGATTTTCCAGCACGTGTAATCGCTTTTGCTGAAGCACAGTTCTTACAGTTTACGAACACTGCATTACGTAACTTGGTATATTACAACCGTTCAATAATCTGTAAGCCTCAAAGACAATACGTTTTAAGCAGGGCACACGTGCTAAGTAAAACGATCATATCTTACTGTAATCCTACTACATGTAGGTCAACCTGATAATGAACAACGGTTGTCCGTGATATTGTGAATTGTATTTGTTTCCGCATTGATATGTTTACATACTGCATTGTACTTTATGTAAACACCACGAAATTCTTCTCGACAATATTGAGTGTTACAAAAGTTTCATTCTTTGAATTTCCGTCATCCTTGCTTCACCCTTTTCAGCAATCTTGGAAAATTCGTGGAGATAATTTTGAATTCAACAATCTACTAATTCAAAAATTCTTACTTCTATAATAAATATGCTGCATTATTTTCAAAACAAAATTTAAGAAACAACCAGTACCATGCTTAGTTTATCCATGGCACTTCTTTTGGTACAATCTATCTCGTTTGCATTGTGCTGCAACACCTACCAATCGAAGACCATTAATTTGCACGGTAAGTGTCGAAAAACACAAAAATATTTAATCATTTCATTTTTCAAACGCGTTTAAACTTGTAAGTTCATTAAATGACGATATCAATACTCAAAGCATTAGTTGTGCATCATGTGATGTGAAAATTTATAGTTTTGCGACTTAATCCACAACATTTGCAAGTTTAAGGCTTTTCATAGTTCATTTACGCATTGCAGAAGTTTCTTCACTGTGTTAACCCAATTTATTAATTTTGAAATTTCAATGTACTTGTAATGTAATTCATTGCTTCATTTCTTGCAGTGTATGAATGTGAAACAGCAGAAACCGAGGAGTTAGGTATGGTTTTTGCGCATTAAAAAATCTTTAAAAACTTAGAGTAATTTTTATACATCTTTCCATTTGTTTTTAAGGTAAATTCATACTCAAGCAAACAAAACTTCGTCGGTATGCGGTGGATGAATCTCATAACACTTGCGAAATGGTGGGTTTTTGTTTCATATTCATGCTAAGAATCAAATCTGAACGAGTTTTATGTTTTAGACTACGATGGAATTTTTGTCCAACAATGAAAAAAACCTCAATGTACCGGTAACACTTAGTGATCCTACGAAAGTTGCAGGTACAAACAATTATCATTTTGCCCCGTCCTAATTCCCTACACATATATATTCAATCATTTTTAGGTTTGTGGGTGTATCAGCATTTCAACAAACCAGGAAGGGTAAGCAGCACCTACGATCTAGACGATATACACAACGTTTTACATCTGATTATTACTTTCTTTATTTTCAATAAGGTTTTTTTCGGACCATACGCAACCCAAAGGACAAACCTTGAACATCATTATGGACAAGAACTACAATATTTTTTCATTCACACTACGTAATACAACAACAAACGAGACAGTGAAGAGATTCTATTCCTCGGAAGAATTGGCGGGTGTACCTGAAAACGAGGTAATTATAGTTTATGCAGATCATGTTAAACTATTGATGCTGTTAAGCGTTATGATAAAAGTAATAATTTATGTTATTGTTTTTCCAGAAGCTAGAAGTCGTAGCATGTGAACATTTTCTTTCGTATCTTGATAAACGTATGACTTTTCAGAGATTTTCAATCACGCTGACAGATGCTGCAAATAGTAACCCGGAATATCGATTTGCGCTGCTGGGAAACAAAATAGGGGGCTTCTACAAGAAAGGGTTTGGAATGGGGGATGAGGGTTACTGAAGAATTTGATGATACCACATTTTTGAGATTATATGTAGATGATGGTTTACTACTATTGCGAAATCTTGAATTGTAGCTCAGGTAATCATAAGTCGCCCTAACAGGTTTCAACAAGATCAGTTGCCAAGTCATATAATTTATCAGGCTTCAACCTTGTAGAAGATAATGTAATAAATTAGGATTCAGGTACAAGTTGTCTTGCTTTGAATAAAGATGTTCGAATGAACTTCAATAATCTTCAAGTGTAATTATGTCATGGAATTTCATAAGCGTAAAAATTCTTTAATGAATAGATCATTTATTCATTGCAACATTTAATTGGAGGGCAGGGTTATCACACGAAGAGTTAACGACATTTCTGAAGTCTCTGCTCTGCAATTAGCATGCATGTTCTTCTGGAGTATGAAACCTCTGATTTCATTTGGGGTTGTAGGTGTCGGAGATTATGCGCATGACTGTCAACCTCACACCATCGGTGCAAAAGGGCATACGGATCAATACCATGAACAACAAGGAGTGTTGACGTAACTGCGTAATTTACGCTGTTGGCTTTAGAAATAATACTTTCGTTTAAAAAACATCACGAGAAACATGCTATGGCGGATTTATTAGACATATGAAAGGAAATTAATAACGTCCTTTAGGCATTGCGTAACTCACGATGGCGGAAACTTAATTTATGTTCGCCGTGTAATCCTAGTCGTGGGCTTTTTGGCAATGTTTCATAATGCATACAATTGCAATTGCAATACAATTGCAATTGGTGATTTTGACTTGCGTTATTAGATAATTAGCCGCTTACTTAAATCTATAAATACAGGGACGGGCCTTCTGAACGTCCCATAAACACCGTAAAGTTGACAGTGAAAATAACAAAACAATATCTGTGTTGCAAACATGATATATCAAAAGCTATCATGGCTAATGTTGTAAGGTCACCTAAACTTAATACTATTGAATTTTTGATGCATTGCATTAATAATTAAAACCCTTTTTTACGTAAAGCACGGTTGTAAGTGCCGTCCTTTGTACCTTGGAAGAACCTCCAGAGGTAGTGGTGAGCAGAGGAGCTGTTATCGAAGTAGTGCCAAATGTTGTACTTTACACACACGAGCAGCACCTGAATTTTCTTATTCCGGGTAAGTATGATATTACTGATTCGTTCGATCATGACAGTAGGTGTTATTCTGGTCAAAAAAATATGACGGTGTAAGTTAAATACTTGCCTTTTGGGATAGATAATTCGCATGTACGTGAGAAATTGTCATTGAAATAAGGATAACTTTGTGGAACTGCCGTAAAATTCCGGTTTAGTATTATAAAAACTAATTGTAGCACGATTCTTTATTTAAACAATTTTTTATGCGTTGCAGATTTACCTCAATTGCCCACAATGCCTATCCAAAATTGCAGCGATCAAGAAGATGAAGATGTGTGTAAAGTTTTCTCCCGATTGCGTAATATTAACACGGATTCACTGCAGCTGCTGCACTTGCTTAGTAAGTTCCTAACAAAGTCAGGACTGGCAGATTTTGAAGTGGACAATAACGTTTCCATTGGCCTTGACGGCGATGAAGAACCAGAATTACCTGATGGTCGTAGCATACCTTCTTACTGGTACAAGAATTTGAAGCATAGACTTCTGGACCGTAAGTATGGCCTGCAAAATGAAGGTAAACGTCAAAGGCGATGGATAGCAACAGCAGTTAAAACAGTAACCGCTGGACTTGCGCTCTTTGGAATAGATGACGCGTATTCTACTGCAAAGTCTCTCTTTGTGGATAATGATATCATCATGAAGTTCTTATCTAATCTCAAAGCGTACTTACCAGTTAGTCAACAGGCGTTTGCTGAAGTAAGCAAAAGAGCATCCGAATTCGAGGTTAGTACACGTCGATTATTTAAGGAGGTTTTTAATGACACAGAAGCGATTAGAAATACGACGTTGAAAATTAGCGAAGACATAGCTATGCATCGAGTGGACCTCATGTCTATGCAGGAGGGCTTCACAATGTTTCAGGATGTTTTAGGTGATACAACATCAGTGCTCTTTTCCTCAATCTTGTATCAATTGCAACTATTCGCGTATCAGGTAAGCTGATGACTTCAAATTAAAACTGCTCATTCATCTATATTTATGTGTTGTAAGGAATGTCGAGCGCACAACATACCTATGCTGTATGTTCCCATGAAGTCTATGTACGATTCACTCAAAGATTTGGCCGCAGGTTTGGATGAGGATACTTCTCTTGCTATATCTTACGAGCAAGTGCAAACTTATTACACGTTACAAGGCATGAGTAACTGTTACTTTGACGATAATGGAGGACTGCTCAGAGTCTCGGTACCACTTCTCCCCAGAACATCAACTTACGTACTTTACAAGGTATGTCTTTAAG